>JAHZMY010001827.1:0-17238 GCA_027743915.1 Seira sanloemensis | reverse complement strand
GGAAATACAGTATTAAGCTCTGGGTTAGTTTTTTAAGAAGGGATTTCCCTTTTTCTAATTGTTTTGCCTTCAGGGAGGCCCGTCTCTTTGACTCTTGATCTCTAGGTAATTTCTCTGACTAATGACTCGTAATGAAATGGCTTTTAAAATGGTGCTTCAAAGGGTATTACACGGCACAGAATCCACAGTTCAAATTATTACCTTTTAATCATCCATCCATTCCTTTATGGCTGGGGTAGTGTGTGGCAATGCCTTCCACTTCATTTCCCATTCATAATTTTTTGTCCGTCTTTTTTATTGCTTTTTCCACTAATAATATTATACATTTTCCACAGTTTCATCGTAATAAAGAGGAATTTTTGCATAAAAATCTCATGTAAACTGGAACAGAAATTATAGCTTTTAAAGGTAATATTGCAATGGATAAACAAAGCCCACTACGTTTTGAAACGTGCTTTAAATGCAAATCTGTGAGTTTACTCGATGACGACAAAAAACTTCCAGCTTATCTTTAATTCATGAATGAGGTTTAAATAATATGGAGCATGAATGGAAGTAGTATGAGCCACCGTTTTGAGCATATTTTCACCGTCCACTCCATCCGCCGAGGTAGATTTTCTCTCTAAACCACATCCGCACACGGCAAACCATTGGACTGAAACTTCTCCTCTTGTAATAATCTTCTATCATTATCAAGTACAAAAAATGTGAGCATCAGAATGCTTCAAAAATATATACATATAATCTTAAATATCATAACAATTTTGAAAATGGCAATGTTCAACATGAATCGAAATGGGGATAATGAGCGTTTTAAATTCTTTTTGACAGAGATAATGAGCTTCCGTAAGGTTTATGACTCCCCCAAAACAGTTTACATGAACTACTTCCACATTTTTGATAAGTTTCAAGGAAGAAATTTATACATCCCACCTGAAAAATCTACCTTTTTATGTTCATTTCACCGTGTTTCCTACACAAAAGTTTGAGAGAATAACTTCGAAAAGTGTCACCACAAAAACACATTAAAACCCTATGTTTATTGGGTACATTTTGTACCGTACGTGTCTAATAACGAGCACAGTTAAGAGCAAATGATAGAGAAGTAAAGTTTTTTAGCGTCCGCTTGGCATGTGTTACTCCTGTACTGGGGTATTTTTGGTAAATTTTCCGTCATAATAAGCATCATCATCGCGCGACACATTCGAACAGGGACAGGGAGGTAATAAAAATGGGAGTTCTTGTGCTGAGCTGGTTGTAAATCTTCCACAAGTCAGAGCTCTTCCTTTTTCAAGTACAGCTAAATTGGTACGCTTCAATGGTTATGGTTTGTCTACCTGCGACGCTACTATATTTGAGTGGGCAACCTCTATTGATTACCACATGAATGCAGTAATTATAATTGATATGATTCAAATGTATCTACGTGTAAATAAGAGTATAGTAAAACTCACAGTTAAAACGTATATGTGACCACGATCAACATCTGCACTCGGTTAATTTGAATTTATTTATGGAAGCGTTCTAGTGACATTCATGGCTCGCTGTTTGGGTAAAGTTACACCCGTTGAAAATAATTTTTGAGTTAAGGCCATCGGCAGTAACTGGACACGATATTTCCGGTTTGCGTATAGGGTAAGCACTGTCCGAAGCAACACCTAATTAAACTTTCTGGGGTCCAGCTTTCTCAAATTTAATTGGCAATATTAATTTCAGCACAGACTTCTTTTCACCACATTTCAAGAAAATAATGGAGAAGGAGTAATGAAATTTCCATTAAGAGAAAAATGGGCGTTTAATATTTCTATCCTAATGTGTGTAAAAAGTCCAAGCCATAATCACAGCCATAATCTCCACAGCTAGGAGCAACCCTAGTTTCAGGTAGATACGCAGAGGGACTTGTCTTAATTCCATTTTGATGATGAGATAATGGATTGATTGTCCATTTTGATTTCATTTGATTAGAACATGCACTCAGAAAAGGTACAAAAAATATATAATAATGAACTACCCTCACCTCAAATACCAGTTTGCCACCGTGACAGAAGCACAACAGCCAACATTTTTCCATACCAAGTAGAGGCTTTAAAGTGCATTTGATAACTCTGGAATTCATTCAGATCCAATTAAGGCCTACGCGTTACGCTCTTTCAAATGCTTGACTGCAGCAGTAATGTCATTGGCAAACGAACCGTTTATCCAAAATATAATCCATTTTCCATTTTATACCCTGCCTTATCTTCTCGACAAACTCGGAATAAGGCAGCAGTGCTGGAATCAAAGATTATAATTTTTATTTTCTTTTAAAAAACCACTCAATCTGCATAATTCTACGGTGCCCTTCATTATAAAGTCGAAATACCTTTTTCCTTCCTCGCCACCACAGAATCACGTAAGTGGAAGTGAGCATAAAAATGTTAAAGAGATGTAATACCAAGGAAAAAAATTGTGTTCATTAGGGCCGCACACATAGTCATGTCCTCACCAGGTTTGGCTGCCTAATCAAGGTGTACCTCCGTTTTTCCTTTTCCATCATCGAAAACTTAAAATAATGTGATGATGCGAAAGGGCCGTTGTGAACCATGTACTTTTTCTTGGGGAAATAACTGGTTGATTGTTCTCAGAAATAAAAATGGTCCGTCGTCGTAGACTACCTCAGTTCCAGCATCTCCATATTGCATACATATATACACCTTGAAAATGTTCTACCGAGTTTGAGCAGAAACCATAATAAAACCTGATAATTTTCCCATTGTATGCATTCTTGATGGAAAAAAAGATGAAAGTGACATCCGTTTTGTCCATGAGCGTGTGTACACGTCAAGATGCAAAATGTACTTTTTTACGTACCTATTTAAGCACATCAACAGTTTCAGCCCTCCCAGACAGTTTGTAGACTTACCACATCTCAACTCTCAACTTAAATGACTAATTCCAGTGAAGCCGACTCAAGTATGACGTGTAAATTTTGAAAGCAGAGTTTCCCTTTTACCCGACCACTCATTTTATTTTTACTTGATTTTACGAGCTTTTTTGTTAATAAACTCAGGTGGAAGGTGGCAGCCGAACAAAACAGCTCTATTGTATTACTTGGCAGACAGATTGACTTTATCTTTTTCAATCAAAAAGTCAACATTGCAAATGCAACGGAGGAATATCACCTTTTGCGTAAAAACCTCCTGTGTGCCACAGCACATCATAAAATGGTGTTTTTTTGGTGGGGCTCTCTAAACCTCCCAAGTTGTGTTTTGAGGAGGGCAAAAAATACAATAAAAATATATCATATCACATCGCACACCATTAACACCATACATGCTGCTGCCAACTGCCCATCCATTATAATAATTTTGACTTCAAAGGACAATACCCACTTCACAGAAATTTGCTTCTTTGACCACTTCATATCTTTGCTTTGAACAAGCTTATCCGTGTAATCCGGTAGGCATTGTTCAGGAAAAGTGATGATGACATCCTGAATGTCACCTTGTGAATGGAACTGTCATGTTCCTGCAGGGAAAGGCCTACCTGTGCACATTTAACGATGCGTTTTACCCCGTGGGTTTCCCATAATCTTAATATATGCCTAATGGAGCCGATTATTCATCAGGGATACATTTTGCACACCTACCACAATTACGTAACGTACATGCATACCAATCCCATGAATGTGTATCTATAAACATTCCGTCGTAAACTTATTTCTGAAGTGCGCTTCTCCAACTTTTGCACGAATGAAATGTTGATCACGCCTCAAAACTAGTACACTCCTATACGTCCATCAAAAGCAAAAGCAGAGAAAAGCCTTTTAAAAAGTCTTTGCTACTAATTTAAAACCTAGAGCATCTCAAGCTTCTGGATCCTGCATCTCATAAAAGTATCAGAAATGAAATTGGACATTGAGACGAAGGCGTTTGAAGTTGAATCTTATCATGAACCGCTACTGGTCTTCAATGTTCATTTTTTCTGTCAGTATATGACATACCATAAAATTAATGAATTTATACTTTTCCATGATGATTTGTCACGGACCCACCTTCGTTTTGTCACACGTACACTGCACGAAAAGGCAGAGACCCACCAGCGATATGCGTGCAATGTGTCAAGGAACTGGATATTTGTTGGTAAATGAGTGAAGGCCAGTTTGGAAGTGAAACACCCAATCAAGGCAAGAGCTAACATACTCTTAAATTACGCTGCTGGTCCAACCATAGCATTAAATTTTATTAGGTGACCACCAAAAGCATTTTTGTGTTTAACTTTTAACTATACAATTGGCATAGGGGGATATTACACATCCTGCCATTCAGACTCTCTGCAGTGGCCAATCGAATTGCTTTTTTCAGCTTCATCAAATGAAGCATAGTAATACAATTTTTTCTCTGTCCATTCTGCCAAAATTGCACAAGATAAATGTCTAAAAGATTTCAACATCATCATGGCCATCATTAAAAATTAATCGGGAGAAAAAGCAGTAGCCATCCTCAGACAGAGATTTTTCTGATAGTGAACGAATTCATTTTTTGCCACATATCATTACATTGCAGACAGCAGTGGACAGTGTAATAATGAGGTGTTTTTTTTCTAGGGAAAGTATTTTTGAATGATGATATCAGATTTTTCCTCAGAGAATAAAAAACTTGTCTCCAATGCATGCATAAAATGTCCAGCTTAAAGCGTTACTCGCTGTAAACGAAGGATGCCATTTGTCCATAGTCATTAAAGATGATGGATGCATTTTCCATTACAGTGCTCTTATATTCTACTAGTTTTTCCGTACAAAATATGTGTAGGTACCCCATCACATCACTTCTTTTTATCAGATTTGTAGCAAGACGACGAAGACAAAGAGTGAGTTTTTTAAAAAACTTTTTAATCTGTAACGAAAAATTGAGAGTGAAGTTGGTACAAAAGAAGAAGCAGTTATCTAGTAATAATAATAAATTGAGAAAGGGTGTTCTTCTTCATAGACTAATAGATACGCTTTATTATGATGACATTTTTTGACGTGTTTTGTATAGAGGTGAGTGGGGAATCTCTTATACATATAATTATTTTAAGTAATTTTAAATTGCCAAAAAGATTGATTTTTAAATAGGCAGCTGGCCACTACAAGCAAAGCCTTGAGTTCTGTTTGCACCCTCCGGTAAAACATTTTGGAGGACATTCTTTTCACACGATAACAGAGTAAATTTAAATTTGAAAAGGACCGTACTCTGGACTTTCATTTACGGCTTGCCTTTATTTTTTCCATCATCAACAATTCGATGCGTAAGTAAACTTGGAACACAAGATGTAAAAAAGTGAAAGAAATCTTTAATTGCCCTTTGCTCAGCTCTGCTTTTCCAATACTATTTCTAATGATACTGAAACTACTTACATAAATGAATGAACCGCGGTGAATATGCCATTACACTTTTTAAAAAATGTCTCAAGATTATTTCAGTAATTTTGGATTAAACTTTTATAAGTCTCATAGCAAGTAGATCTTAATGCCAATAATTTATGCATACCTCAATTTCGTGATTAAAGAACATTTTCAAATCTTTATATTGTTTTTCGATATTTATACCCAAAGAAAGAAAGGCGCTCCTCAATTTTTATGAGTCCTAAAGGGGGTAATTGTGCTACTGGTGTGTTGAATCACGCATGCAATTGAACTGATATGCTAATGTTATAGGAATGTACGTTACGTACGTTCATGCGAACTTTTTTTTCTTTTGGAATCTGGATCGGAATTTAATTACACGATTCGACTTGAAGCTCAGCATTCTGAACCGTTTTAAGTCAAGATTTATTGACCACATAAAATTGAAATGATTACAATAATTATATTTTTGCCGATAATCTCTAGTTTAAATTCAAAGGAATTCACTCGACATTCTGTAAAAAAAAAAGTCAAGTACTTATCTTATTTATTTGTCGGCTCAAGATATAATAAAAAATTAATAAAGTAATACGAATGTATGCGCAACCTTTTACGGACGCTCCGTCCATTCAGATTCAATTAAAACAATGAGATCTGACTTCTAATTGATGGGCATCATCCACAAGCCGGGCGGGGGATCTTGTTGATTGTGTGAAGTTGTGAACTAATAAACTAGAATTTGAATGAAGGGAGAAACAGACTTCCTAAAAACCTGAAAACATTGTTGATCTCCTATCGTACATTATACGAAAATTACGTGACTTGTGGCGAAAAACTGTAGTATCCACTTTGAACAAAAATTTCCAGTTTTCGAATATCCTCGTAGCAGAGAGTAGCGAGTTTTTATTGAAAATGAGTCAATAATCTGTTGAGCAAAAAAAGAGTCGACTTTTTTCTTTCATAAATTCCCTCCTGTCGATAAGACCACATTGTTATTTTCGAGATTGTTTTTTCTAAAGATCTTCACCTGAACATATTGGGCTTACCAAATACGTGTTCAAAATGGCAATTGTAATTATCCCCGTAATTGTTATTGAGGTCGTTAACAGCATCATCATCCCCGTCATCGTACACGATGAATTCTACTTCTATTTTCAAATGTATTGTACTTTATACGCAGAAAGATGGTATAAAAAGCACAATAAATATGGTAATGTACAACGTGCTTTTTTCCTTTTGGGTGAGAAGCAGAGAGGGAAAAGATCCAACCCAAGAGCAATGAAATCAAAGTAAAAAAATTTTGAAACCAAAACTATAATAATAATATAAAGTCCATGCTCACCTGTCCCACATCACACAATCCTGAACATGCTTATGTTGCAGAGAGAGGTGAGAGAGAGATGTATGCATTCAATCTGCTTTTTCTTACTTTTATGGTTCGCTTTATTTGACAATTAAATATATTCAAATGGTCAATTGTCTCGGGGAGAACATGGTCCAAAACTGCAGTTTTAAAGAGCTTGTCACCAAAATAAAAGCAGGTCCTTATACTGGACATTACAGTATCTGAATTGGTGCTTCAAAAGATTTTTTTCCCAATTGTGCATTTTTCTTTTGGATAATATGGCACAATAAAAATAATCATAACCATAATAATAGTGCTTACAAGGCAAGTTTTAATTGCTTTTGAATAGCAATCGAATCCATTCACACGGACACTAAACGGCGATTTTTATTTCAATGTTGATACATTGGATGCCACACCACGGCAAAACAAATTCTAGCGGAGAGCCCATCATCATCATCAGCATGTTCTACTGAGTTGAGAACAGGGAAAGTCGTCATTTAGATAACAGAAGCTTCGTCGAAATGTGCAATTACCGAGGCAAGTTACGACTGAGCCATGATTTGTTGACATGCTTTATTTGTTCCCGCTTATCAAATCCTCGCTCTTCTCTTGTACTTTATAGTCTAAACTTCCACTTTACTTCCAAACATGAACAAATTGAAAAGGAATTATCGATTTTGAAGTCGGTTGGATGCGAAAAAATGAGATTTTTATGGAGAAACGATGGCTCCTAATTCGTTTCTCATTGGATTACTGGACAGAGAATGATGAACCTGGGTAATTTAAGGACAATCTATATTTATTTACTGGTTTTTCAAATCAAGCATATTTTTGTGTTACATTTGTAGATTAAATATTTTGCATGCTCCAATCTCTCGGAAAAATCAAATGCCCTTGTTTCAAAACTTGGCGTTTTTTGTATGTATTTGGTTCGCTTTTTTCTGTGAAAACTTGTATGGGTCACACCCGAATCCTTGTAACCTGTCTTCGTTTATGGGTTTGCATGTTAGCAGAGAATTTGTAGCTTTAGGAAGTTTCAAGTATCACACATAAACCATATGTGAAAAGCACGGTCGTAAAGATAGCTTAATGACGTAGCACATATAATCTAGCAGGTCACCGCGCCGTATTCAACTAGAGCCTAATCTCACAGCGTATTTTTTTTAAGAAAAAGAACAAATTATCCCAATAAAATAGAAGAAGGGATCCTTTATCGTCTGGAGCGTGAGGCGAGGTTTATCCTTATGACAGTCAGTCAAGAAAATAACGAAGCGGACGGTGTGTCACCAAAGTTTAAAAAGGACGGACGGGTGGAAGCACAAGAATTGACAAAAAGATATATATTTGTACTATAGCACCGTAGCCCATTACCAAGCCATTTTATTTCAAGAGAGAGTTTTTCTCGTCATAAAACAATGACAAGATAAATAGGAAGATCGTTTGAAGCTGATGAATGATCCTTTGAAGATACAGCTGGCAATGACAGAAGCTTGGAGGAGGGGAAATGGGAAAAGAAATTTTAAAAGTAATTTTACTTGTATCTTTGCTTCCGAAAGGTATGAAAGAAGGGTGACTTATCTTTACAACGATTGAATAAAAATTAAACGTGTCCATAATGCCATAATGTTTTAAGGTAAGAGTTTTACCAGAAACGAGAAGAGAAAGAATCTTGATCCGTTAGACTTTGGTTAATGGTTTCAAGCATATATGTAATGTAAAGCTATTTATAAAAAGTAGGCTTCGGATAATTTAGGGACAGACTTGACTTCCTTAGGTATTTTCTTTGTCTATTTCATTTTTATCAACGCGAACATAGGTATGAAATTGGTGGTAAAGGTGAAAGTGGCTAGAAAAATACCTTCCTTCTTTTGTCCATACCGTTCACATGTTTACCAAATTGGCCATACAAGGCAGTGACCGCGGAGCATTTTCCTCTCTTCAAGAAATAACATCACCTACTCAGCAACTACAGCAAATTTGTATTACCATTAATGGTCTTTTCGATACTCTTTGCCGCACAAAAGAGCAAGTCCAGACACACGAAAAATTCTTGTACATTAAGATAAGGTGAAGACAACCCAACATATCTCTTTTGATATGTATATCAATTTCTTTGCTTGTAGGTACGTTATACCTATATCCACATTACGAAAGCCATGTAGTGTAGAATTTCATAAAGGAAAAATGCCGAAAAGATGTGCAAATGCAATTTGGCGACTTGCCTATTTTCATCTCTTTCGGAAAGCAGAAATATTTGTCTAGAGGAGGAAAGGTAGCTATTAACCTGTGCTTGCTTGCTTAGTACACCCTGGCAACTCTGGAAGTAGCATTTTAATGGAATTGTTTTTCTGATAATGATAATCATTTTCCTATCGCTCCCAACTAGTTAATGATAATGATGATACAAGAAAATTGCGCGAAAATTGTCGGGAGCTTCGTCCAGCCTGGTGCACCAGGCATTTATTTCTTGAAACAGGCAATTTCACATGAACCTACCATACAGCGCCACCGCCAACGTAGTCAGCAAATTCCATGTACATTTTTTTAAAAAAATTTAAAGTCCCCGAACAAAAGTCGATGTTTTGAAGAAAAAATAATGTGAAAACGCACGAGCTGTAAATATAAAAAAAACGTTCAGGTTTAATATTACAGCTCACGACAAAATTGTCACTCACTGTACTGTAATCACATTATTGTAGACGTCACCATAATCCAGATCTAGGTATATACTTTTGTGGGAGACCATACGAGATTTAGTGGTCCGATCTGTGGTTTGCTACACTTTGGTTTCTCATACGTTACCCAAAATATTCCTCTTTTCCATGCTCCACTAAATACAAAACGCACATGGATGAATGTAATTTTAAGCAGTGAAGTGCAACTGAAAAGGGGGTAAAACATGCTGTGTGAAATGGTAAATTTGTGTTATGATTCACCAGCTCATACAGAGAGGAGAGGCAGAAAATCAAAGATATTCTCAGTCGAAAACCAAAATGACAAGAGTTTTTTGGTTTGGAGAGCAGCAGCATATGGGAATTATTGCAAGTGACAAAAAGGGGTAACAATAATTTTTTATTTGAACATTTACAGCTACCTACATTACATTTTCCCTTTGCTCGACAATGGAAAGGGTTGTATGCTGTGTATGTGGATGAATGCGTGCATTCGTGCACTTGAAAAGAGGAATGTAACATTGAAATATGCTCAAGTCTAATGTAATTTTCAGAAATAAAACTTATTACTTCCACTTTTGCGGTTGGACTGATGCATTTCTCTCACCACCACCACCAAAGTACGATTGCATTACACAGGTGGTAACAATGACCTCGTCTGCGTCGCGCCACAGCCGTGATTTTCCATGGTGAGCGGAGAGGTTCCAAAGATACAGATATTTTGGTTGGGAAAAGCGCGGCACAACCAGTGTCGTATATCATGATCAGAGAGAGAAAACTAGATTGGAAACGTTTGGGAACCGATCGTTAGCAAAAATATTATTGGAGAGGGAAAAGGCTGCATGTGGAAGATCGAAAAGCGTTGGGATAAATAAGCATGTTGTGTGCTTAATAGACTCACCTTTCTTCACCCCTTTCCCTCGAGCTTTTCAAGCATTATGCTAAATATTTCTTAAAAAAAGAGCACTGCTGGAATCCTTGGAATTATTTCTGTTATTTGCTCAAAATGATGCTAGCACATGGACCAAAGACTTGAGTACGTCTTTCCTTGCAAAACTGCCGATTTTCCAATTTCATGCATCTCGCATCAGAACAAGATTCAGAATCATTCAAGTCGTGCAAATCACATTAGGCAAAGGAGACAGAAAATATAAATAATTGCTTTGGTTCCTCTGACCAACTTTGGTTGGCCATTGAGGGACAAAAAAATTGTATAAAAAGTAAAAATCTGGTGGTATTACCCTCACAAAAAAAATCTCGTTAGAGTTAAACCTTTGGAGCAATGTTGACCAACGAAGGAAAAAGTACTCGATAAAAAAAGTTTCACTGTAGACAAAATCTAGGATTTATGAGGCACGAAGCAGAACGTGCAAAGAAGCCTCTTTCAAGGTGGCTTTTAACTTTACTTTGACTGCCTGGCATGGTGGCTCCAATTCATCTTGTTCCTTCTTAATTTCGGAAAATCCGCTTGGATTTCTGCCTCCTCAAGTGCTTCCTTAGCATTGTAGAAGGAAATCTTTTAATAAATATTCAAATCAAAGAATTCTCTAGAAAATATCTAGAAGTTGTTGCATGTTCATTTTTGCTCCTGTAAAGTTGAAACAATATATTTTCTTTTTTTCACTCATTTTTTGCTATTAGCATTGTAGCTCTTAATACTAATTTTTTATCAAATATATAAAAAATGAGTGGAAGAAAACATTCATTGTACATATTTATCTTTAGCTAAAACTCATGAACCACTTCACCTCAGAATGAGTTATTGAATCGAGCGTGGGAAATGAGTAATTTACACATTTTTAAAATAAATCCAAAAAATGTATGAAAAATGTTCATTTCACCTCACTTCTTTGATCCAGTACAATACTAGTTTATATGCTTACAAATTCTTTACTTTTTAAAGCAAAACTAACAGCAACTTCAGAAGATAAAACTTAAGGTTCATTGGAGGAGGCGGAAGACATTACACCTGAAAAAATACATTTTATAGCCAATTCATGACATAATGTAAAATGTTTGAAAAATGTTTTTATTTTTTATCATTAGAATTACTGAAGAAGAGAATGCTTTTTAAGACCATATTTCATTTTTGTTTACTTCTTCAGTCGCATATTGCTCTGTTAAATGAAAATGTTTTCTGGTTTTTTAAGCAAAGTAGCATTTTCAGTTACTCTGAGAAATTCTGTCTTGCGAGTTTAGTGTCAGACTTTATACCCGTGTTACATCATAATTTACGATGTAAAAAAGCTGACATATAAAGACCCATTATAATGAATGATTTTATAGAACACAATCGGTGTTGACAGCACCCTGTAAAAATCAGTATGAACCTGTGAAAATTCATACTATATCTCCGTGCTGCAGTGTAACTTTGCGTCTTTTTGAGAGTGAAATCTTGTGTTTTATCTGTAATGAGGGGGATTTGGACAAAGTTTTCACATTTTTAGCGGCACAAAAATTTGTTATCTAAAGTCATGATGGAGATGCTAATAGACCAAAAGAGATCTCATTGAGATAACCTTTTGTGTTTAGGACGTTTTTTAAAAAGTAGTACACAATGAATTAGTATCAAGGAATTTGAGTAATTTTTAGTACAATGCTGTACCTAACAAAGAAAGAATTTTCCATGGGTCTATTAGTCCAAGTCGAGTATTATGTTTTTGCTAATAATTTCCCATGGATTAACATATTATGTATGGAATGACGCTGCCACCTTCATTCCTCCCCTCGTCAAAGTCAAACTATTTCGTAACATTAATTGATTAACTGTGTTTAATCTCTTACCTCGTGCATCTAAATGAATTCATTAATTCATTCTGGGGAGAACAAGTGAGATAAGGATGTATGGGCACTTAGATAATATTGATATGGATTGTTTTAATGATACCTATGTAGATACATACTTATATACTCATACATGAGCAACTCTCGTTCAGATGAGCTTCTCAAGATAAAACATTTAGGATTAATTCGTTTGTCTACAGGTGGGAAGTGCACAATTTTTTTCTCTCAAAAAAATTTGCGTAAGTAGGCACAGGAAAAATTATGTATGGAAGCATGCGAAATCATGTTGTCTTAAGTACTTCCTGTACTCCATACTTAAAACTCAGCATGGTCCGATGAAAAGTGAATAAGATCAAGTTTCCTCTCTGCGTATATGTAGTTACCCTCCTTTGCCGTCGACTGATTAGCGATTTTTGATTAAATGGTTGCCAGTTTGTCGGTATTTAATGAAGATAATGTCGAGTAGGCATTCCACTCTTCATCATATCAATTAAGAGCTGAGAAAACCAACAGAAGGAATGAAGTGCCGTGTGTGAATGTTATGTTAGTTATGTATATGTCTTCCAAAATCTTGACTTGACTCTGATACAAAAAGCAAGGTGAGAAGATAACAACAGGACTCTTGTGTCTGGAAGTGTACCAAAAGCAAAAACTAACACGAGGTGAAATGATTAAGGCTACAGCCATGTAAAATAGTAATCCAACGAAGCATGCTGATCCTGCTGTAGATTACGGAGANTTGTGTCTGGAAGTGTACCAAAAGCAAAAACTAACACGAGGTGAAATGATTAAGGCTACAGCCATGTAAAATAGTAATCCAACGAAGCATGCTGATCCTGCTGTAGATTACGGAGAGAGATGTTCTACCTGCAAATGTGCATGCATGCTCTTTTTTCCTCTTGCTTGATCCAAAAAATTACTTGATGACTTTAGCCTGTTTTCTTTTGAAATGTTAATTACCTTGCTCACATTTGCCAGAGAAAGAGAGTATTTTGTAGTAATTTAATCTGGGACTAGACATCCCAAGCTTCAGCATCTAGAACGATGAGTGTATATACCTACTTGCCTCAGCCACTTGAGTTTTCTCTTCGAAAGATAAGAATGAACAAAGCAGTATTTTTTGGCTTACACTGATGCCACACCAATTGAACGGGGAGCTTCTACAAGATTCAAAGTTGAAAACGCTGTGAGAGATAATGGAAACTAGCGTAAAATGTTTTTGATAAAATAGGCAAAGTGAAAAGTGTCTTCCACTACTTTGCCATAAATAATACGTTATCTTTCCCCCGAAAAAAATACAAAAAGCCATTTTGTGTGGCTTCTCAGATAATAACTCGTGTGGTGATAAACGCTTCTTCTTTCTCGTATTATCACCTGTAATTAAAGTAGCCATCCATGCAGAAAACAAGAAAACCACACAGCTCAAATGACACATTTGTCAATTAACTCGTGTGGTGATAAACGCTTCTTCTTTCTCGTATTATCACCTGTAATTAAAGTAGCCATCCATGCAGAAAACAAGAAAACCACACAGCTCAAATGACACATTTGTCGATTAAGTTGAAACCCAACACAAAGGCAAGAGGCATTCACCATTTTCAATTGCTTCCCCTCAATAATGACTCCAATTGCCAAAAGCTGTCAGCATGGTGGAAAACAAGTACTTCTCTTCATAAACCAAGAAAAAAAATCGCGAATGGAATCGCGAGGGGAAACGTTTATTATTGCAAAAAAGGTTCCAAATGATTAGGATAATAATAATAATCAGGAGAGTAAATTGACCTCATGTTTTACGCGATTCAGTTTCGGAGTGAAAAATGTTTGAGCACTCTTTGCTTTTACGTGTTGCTAAACGCTGAACAATAGACGATCACATTGGACTCCCTGCCTACTCAAGTTTGCTCATTGTTTTGACTCCGTTGCTGATTGCAAAAGTAGATTAGACCAGGGAACCGGCTACTACTACTACTTTATTAGTAAGCAAAACATAAAATACACAACAACAGCAGCGCATCCCGATCCTTATCTCCGAATTTAATAAGGCTTATCCCATATCTCCTTTCTGCTTGTATTACTTCCACAACAAGAAATTGCATAAGGCTATGAAGTGAAGATGGCATGAGGAATACTACAACGTTTCATGGCATGCCTTGACAATACAATTTGATGATGTTTATTCGCTTCAAGATTGTGGCATTTTTCCATGATTAATGCACAATTTCTACTTTTGCCCTGTAATAAAAACCATTCCTGTGTAGCTACAAGAGTGAGGCTTGGTGGCGAGTCTGCTATAAAAATCAAGCGCTACAAATAACGTTTGGTTGTCAGTGTGCAGGGAGCTGGTCAACGTGATGCTAAAAATTACCAAACTGAAACTCGCTGGACTGGAGATTGCCTCAACGTTTGATGCGCTGCTAATTCCATACCTAAATTAAATAGGTATTTCGGGGTAGTGCAGTGCCATATTTTTATCAGGTGGGATTGCTAGTGGTGGGGTAGTCGGGTAATCGACGAGATAAAAAAAATAACTCATGGAATGCTGATATCTCATTCTCATTATTATTATTATGTTTTAATGGTCAAGAAATGAGTAGTTTGAAATAAAATACACCGAGGCTAATGTCTCGAATCGAGAAGGTCTGCTGAGTATGTGGTCTTCCATAGGAATTGTTTTACATGGGACGTAACGTTACCTGGTAATTAGAGTAATTGAAAGATCATGAAATACCAGGTTGTGGGGTTGTGGGGATAAACTCTGCGAGAAAATAAGTTTATTATCTGAAAAGAGTATAAAAGGGAAAAAATATTTGTGGAGAGGTTCAACATTCTCAAAAATTTTCACTTTATATGGGAATAGAATCGTAAAAATGAGGAATTATATTCTTCAACTCAAAAGTGTTTTTTCCTACGACATCTTATCAATGACTGGTAGTGATAACTAATCCAAATACGATTTGGTTAGCATATTTGCAAGTTTTTGGTTTGATTTTGAAGAATGTAATCGCTAAAAAGATCTTTTAAGCTGACTAATTGATTCAATTCACAGATATTTCAGCTTTACTCCACATTTTTATTACGAGCCATTACACAGCAAAGCACTTATGACAAGATCCAGTTGTCTCATACTCCCATACATTTTATAGACGGATAATGATGACATATAAAAAAGACAGGTTGGGTTTAGAGTTTCCACAACTCTTTTGCTAGAACTTTACTCTTTTATTAAGTAGATCGCAAAACTGATACAGCTCACGGAGAAGACGTTGTCTGGTTTTGATTGAAACCTGAACTCAATCTGCATAAAGCAGTCAAGTTTACACCTTGTTGAAGATGTGACCAGTTCCAAGAAAAAAGGCCAATTATATAATGATTCCGTCCATTATGTGCATTTTCACTCTATCATTTACATTCCCAACGAAATGATTAAAGTATCCAAGCATTATGTTTTGTATGCTATTGCTTCACTGTATTCTACTAACGTTTTTAATCTTTTCCAAATCAATTTAATTACTGATAATCGAAGCAAAATACTATGTAAAGACGTGTAGTTTGAAATCATTTAATTTTCAAGTGTTCAATGCTAGTTAGATTTATAACGCTGTGTACACATTAGTGCCAATTATTTATGGATTCCCGAAACAAGTGTCACAGCAATTATAGCCAAATAGTTAAAAGCTGTAGTAATTCTTATTTAGCGTCAGTTTTTCACTTTAAAAGTGCAATCTATCTCAATATGATAAAATAAACAGATCACAAAAGACGGTATATTATATTACAGCCAAATAGTTAAAAGCTGTAGTAATTCTTATTTAGCGTCAGTTTTTCACTTTAAAAGTGCAATCTATCTCAATATGATAAAATAAACAGATCACAAAAGACGGTATATTAAATTATCAAGGGTCGCACGCAAAATTTAGTGTGATTCAACTTGATTACAAAACCGTATTTTTATCTCACGAGAGACATTGTTACAAGCAAAACATGTTTTTGTAGCCTAATGTATACAAATATTATCAAAGCAAGTCTATCGAAAGTAAAAGCTTGACTCTGTGTGAGCCAAGCAGGATATTTTAAACATTTCAAAATGAACCTTTTTCTTACTTTCATCTTCAAGTCGCTTCTCCCTCTGTTTTCATTCTCTCTACTTTCACATCATTACATTGATTTTTTTCGTTTCGCAACGCGGTACATTTCTTTTATTGTATGTATTCTAATCCAAAATATAGGAGAAAGTTTTTTACTCCCTCAGACTTGAAAGTATTCCCTATTTTCCCCGTTTTCTTTTTTCATTCGAATGAAAAGAAAATAGCAAGATCGAAGTTTCTCTCAAACTAGTGAGGTGCTATAGCTCCCACGTCACGTCCCAAGTGAGCCGACGCTCCGTCTCTATTCTGCTAATTTATTCATTATTCACATCAAAATGTGTAATAATGATAGTGACATTAACTTGGTCGAGAGTCTCAAGAGAGCTTTAAAAACATCTCTGGTGTTATAGGAAAAAGGCAGAGCACCGCTCCGAAAAAAGAACAAGATTGTGAACATTGAGAAAAACAAGGAGGAAAAAGTGTAGAGCACGGCACCGGTGCCTACGAATCTATAAAAAACCCTTATCAAGTTTCTCGGATATCTTGTGGGCACTCCTATATTGACTTCTGCCTTTACACTACTTTCCCTTTCACACAAAACTCCTGCAAAAGTCAAGCAGCATTTTACTTTTCTCTCCCTATTTTTATCCAACAACCTTGTCATAAACGGAATTGTTTCAGGAGTAAAATTCCTCCGAAAAATGCACTATCCTTGTAAAAGCGTAGTCATGATCTCATCCATATATAAATGATATGCATCGTAGACAATGTGTGGGGCAAAAGCTTGGTTTCTTATACATAGTTCATTCACTCCTCCAATATTATTATCTCCCATTTCCAAATAGCTTTTTTTGGAAGGTCGATTTTGTACTAGGATGTGTATTGCAAGAACTTGAGGATGATTGTTTCTCCCGTCAAACTTTTTTCCGCTTTCGTAGTGGGTCAAACGTACGACGTTTCTTTTCACACTTGTTTTATGTCATT
>JAHZMY010001826.1:0-13933 GCA_027743915.1 Seira sanloemensis | reverse complement strand
ACAGTAGTAGCGCTGGAAGATTAATTTGACGCTGGTAATGGTAGTAATAGCATTCGTAATCATGTGCGAATTTCGGAATGACTGGAATTTTTTGCCTCCTTTTGAACTGTAAAAAGACCACATCATCATCATCATCATTTGTACAATGGGAGCTTTTATTATGCGGATCTGACAAAGAGGAAACCTTTGTACCTCTATTTAATTCACACTTTTGTTTAGGAAGGAATCATCAAACGCTCTAGCTCCAACTTTGAGAGAGGAGAGAGGTATTTTCCAACTCATGTGTCATCGCGAGGACCACAAAAATAATTGGGATATAGTGCGTCTATATACTTGGAGTAGGCATATATACTCACTGTCATGTCAAACACCATAACCAAAACAAGAATTTTTGCCATGTCCATTCCCATTTTGAGGGAAGGCACAATACCACCAGGAATAATGATAATGATCTTTTGCGGCCCACAAAAATATGCATACACTTCATCAACATCCCATCACATAATCGTCATTGTCAGATATGCCAGAGAGAGATCAATAACACTATATTATTTCCCCATGAATTTGACGCTAGATCGAGTTTTACTGAATGCCAAGCATTTTGAATGGCAAACACAAAATACGGAAAGACGCATTCCATCTGACTTGAAATCAATTGAAATGAAATGGTGAAGAATAATAGGCGATTTCTTCAATGTGCTTTATTGCTTCTGGTTTGCATTTTGTAAATGATGTGGACCACTGTGCCTTTCTCCCAACTGGTGGCAATTTTTTCTCCCTCTTCCCTCAAAAAAGAATGAATAAAAAATGGGCCGGTCTGGTGTGGGTAATGATGGGGCAATGGGACATATTTCCGATCACTTGAATAATTTCCTCCACATTTAAGACATCCCCTTATTGCTCATGACTTTCATTGGGCTGTGGAAATATGCCATTTCTGGAATATTTTCCACAGACCTAGAGAACTACAATGAAACGGATTTTTTTCTCTGCTGCATAAAATTCTAATCAATCATGTGAAGAAGGCAATGTCCTCCTGCCTTTGCCCTCTGCGCTCCCCCTTCATAAGGATCACAGGGATATTCTTAAGGATGAGAGTAGAGGATTTTTGGATTGTGACGCGTGTCACTTATCCCTCGGGTATGTCTCAAGTGCCGTCCTTCTATAATGAATGCACTACCTTTTCCGTATGGTCCAGAATTTTTAATGCTGCCAAAATGCAGTTTTTTGGATTGTGACGCGTGTCACTTATCCCTCGGGTATGTCTCAAGTGCCGTCCTTCTATAATGAATGCACTACCTTTTCCGTATGGTCCAGAATTTTTAATGCCGCCAAAATGCATTTTGTCTTCTCCAGCATTTGTTCTTGAAAATGGTAAAGTGACGTGAGATTTTCCACGTCTCCATTTTTTCGTCTTGTATGAGAACGTGTACTCATCATCGCAAGAAATATGGAAATGACTTTTATATAAAATATCTTTATGTGCTTTCCTCTCACGGAGAACATGAGAGGGGCCATTAGAAGTCATTGCCCAAGAAAATATGAGACTTTGTGGTGGGACTCATGCACATTATTTTTTTCCTGGAGAAGAAAACATGCTTTGCTTGCTTTTCTCTCACGGAGAATATGAGAGGGGCCATTAGAAGTCATTGCCCAAGAAAATATGAGACTTTGTGGTGGGACTCATGCACATTATTTTTTTCCTGGAGAAGAAAACATGCTTTGCTTGCTTTTTTTGCTCCTGTCATAACACCAATTTTATGATCCATGTTGTTTTATGCAATGCATATGAAAAACATTATCATTTTGAAGAAAAAACTTTTCGTGCCGGAGATGCACACGCGAGAGCATAAAAATACTTACGGAATGTTATACTTTATGATGGCATGTAAGTAGGTATTATTTTATGTTGCAATGGGTAAAATGCCCCCTGTCATTTTCCCCAATCTTCCTCCATTTGAGATCGTATCAAGCGGAACTTGTCTTCAACGAGACCGAATGAGGCTGTCGATACGAGTGTCGCCTGGTCTTGGAGCTGGTGTCTCCGCAGATTCCCGCTTANCATTTGAGATCGTATCAAGCGGAACTTGTCTTCAACGAGACCGAATGAGGCTGTCGATACGAGTGTCGCCTGGTCTTGGAGCTGGTGTCTCCGCAGATTCCCGCTTATAGTCATTCTCCATCGAATCTTTAAGGGTAAGCAGGTTAACTTGTTATGTTGGCTTTACTTTAGCGAGGGAGGAGGGGGAAGCAGTCAAGAGACCCATTAGCCACTAATGGTCCATATCACTTTCCTATTTTTTCTCTCTCTCTTTGCTTCAATGTCATCGCCGCATCAAAAGGAGCATATCTGTGTAATATGGCGTAACGATCTTCAACTTTTTTTTGCTAATGCTCTTGGGGAACAACGATATTGTGTTTGGTGTCGAAACCGTTTTGTTTGTGCATACCAGAGAAATAACCTTTGAATCATTGCCTAGCCAAAGCAAAGAGGTATCATTTACCAGAAAAAAAGAATATTTTTTTATAGTTTGGCCCCTGTCAACTGTCAAACTCAGGCAGCAGGGCTTTTCCATAAATTGGTAAAGATATCTTGGAGAGGAAAGACAAGCGAGAGATTTCCCTTTTTTGATAGACTTGACTTCAACTCGACTCAGACTCAAAGGAAGTGCACTGCATCGCAGCTGAGACTGAAAGTGAATCTGCGACTTTGTAAGAATATTCCTGGAGTTGAGTGAAATCCAGATGAAATCGGGGGAGAAGCTAGAGGTTTGAAATGCAAAGAGACGGAAACATGACACTTTGCCTCTTCTCCTCTGATTAGTGCAGTACATCTTTCAAAATTTGAGATGGAGAGAGTCCGTTGCTCCGGCTTGAGGAAAAAAAATCGAGTTGGACTTTTGAAGACAAAATCTTATTTATTTTGTAATGTTTAGGTACTCCTAACTCTAATATATCTTAGTTTCTTCCTATTTTTGGAATCTCCCTCCTCTTTCACCACTCTCGAGCATCTTTAATCCTTGAGACGATAAGAGGATGAGGAAAGCGACACGAAGAGGGTCAGCTGAAATACTCGAGAAAAAATTTAAACTTCTTCAATTGAATATAGTATAGAAAGAGGGTTGGGAGGACATGAATTCACTTTCAAGAAAAATATATCTTGTTTATCTTATCTCTCTAGAAATATAGATATTTTTTCTTTTAATGGTTTATTGCTTGTACGCGCTCCTCCTGTTTAGATTTTTGTACGATTGGAAGAGGCGATTATTTTCGGGAAAAGGGAAATTCTTTTCTATTTTTTTCTTTTTTTACTTTTCCATATCTGTCGTTCCGATTTTTGAAGCTTGGGTTTTCCTTATCCTTTCTAAGCTTTCGTTTTGTCCACTGGTTTTTTCAGCTTACTGACTCTTCATCATCCTTTCTTTCTCCAAAAATCCCTTTAGCTTTTGCCATCTCATGAGCTTTCTCCCAAAAGCGGGAGAAGAATGGGAAGGGAAACGAAGTTGGAAATTATTAAGGAAAAAAGTTGTCTTCTTTCTTCATCCATGTCCCCACGCGCCGTACATTATTGTGTGTCGATGGATTTCCCTTGTGCGAAGGAGAAAAAGATGTTTATCTCTATGTTTTTCCACTTGGAGAAAAAAATATATGCTTTTATGCACACTCACACCATACGAGTTTTTCCTTTTCCTGCGTAAAGTTTTTTTTTGCCTTGCTTTGCGACTGCCACCACCATTCAGAAAACCACAGAGAGAAATACAAGATAGGAGGGAGAGCTCCAAAGTCCGTGCAAAAGAAACTTTCTCCTGCACCAGAGGGAAAACAAAGAAAGGCTAGGAGATGGTGAAAATGATGGTGACGACGACGAGGACGGCGATGATGAAGACGATGGATTGTGTTATAAGAAGGAATTTTTTCACGACTCAGCTTTTTTTCCGCACGACCTTCTCTGTTTCAGTTTTTCCCGAAGACGAGAAGGGGAAACTTTTACTAATAATAAATGTTGGAGGAGTCATACCATTGGAAAACGGCTCTTGGTAAGGAATGAAATCCTATTGTAGCCAGCTCGAAAGTCATGAAGCTTTTTACACACTTTGAACTCTCAATCCTGTGGGAGTAGTCTTATATGACTTAAATGCTCGTCTGAAGTGATGGCGAAGGCTACTGAAAATTGCAGGCGGGAATTGAAATTGAACTGCTTTCAGTTTTTCAATTGTTATCGTGTCCCTCTGCGCACTTGAAACTGGGTCTCTTGTCACTCAAGCCTTGAATTGGGTAAACATTTCTTCTATTGCGAAATATGTTCGAGCATGGACTTCATTTAAAATCATTAATGGAACGTCATGGATTGTACATTCAGTGAAATATTGAGTGGCATCATGGCTCAACCATTACGGAGAAATTTTGATCTCCTCCACTTTCGCCAATTTCTTCGGGGAGTCTTATTCGACGCAGTTAGATTTATTGGTAATTTGATGAAACATTTCCATCCGAAATTGGCATGTCACGAGAGTTAAAAACGTATATTTACGATACATGTAAAATGACACTGTTCCAATTTCAAAATGGCCTACAATTGAAATATTAAAAACTGACGAAACTCACTGTCAAGTCTTACATGATGGAACATGTCATTTAATAAATTGCCCGGGTCCAGGTATGGAAAGCTGATGTGTGCTTGAGGAATATTGTCTTGTTCGCTTTAATTAAGAAATTGAATAACCTTAAAGAACAGTATCGTGATCGTGATAACATCTGAGTAGCAGGTGTAGGTTGCTCAATAATTCAGTACAATTGAAAAACACACTATTTCTATTTTGTTCTTGTTCGTCTTGTGAAATCTGACATCATTTTTGTCTCTGGAGAAACTGGAGCCGTAGATATACGATTGAGTGGTTCTCGAAACTAGCAACATTTCACAGGTTTCTTACGCAATTTCATGAAAGTTTATGTGAAACGTGACTCGAGAGTTGACAAAATGATACTAGAAATGTTTACGAAATAATAGCAATTTCGTAAAAAAAATTGGAGATAAGTGAAAGTTCGGAGCTCAACACTAATTATGTTAAAAAATATAATAAAAGCTGTAAGAATTCGTCCTTGAAATGATTATTATTACATATGGCAATAAATTAGCTCCGAAGGAAATTTACATATAGGAGAAAGATGGGAATGGAGGAGTTCTCTATAACAAAATTTATGTAGCATTTATCCTTCCAGTTTATATCTTTCTCCTTAAACTCAATCGACTATCTTCTTTCTTTCCCGGTCTCTTCTTGCAAAGGAGGATATGATGCTTGCTTCAGCTTCTTGTAATACATCATACCGCTCACAAGAGCAAAGTGACAGTTTTGTTGAAAGCACAAAAACGAGCTTGAAAGTCTCGACTTTGCTTAATATGCACGATATACAGGAGTGGACGGGAGACGACGTAACACGAATGCGACAGTCATGGATTTGCATTACATTTGAAATTGAACCAAAAGTTTTTAATGTAATTTTAATTGAAATGATAATTTAAATTGGCGACCTTGTAGCACGATATGCTACGATATCTTGTGCAATGCTTGTAGTATTCCATAATCCTTATGTTTTGAAAATTGCCCTTGATTTGTAATAATTTCTCATTTATTGTACATGAAAAAATAATCATTTGGACTTTTTGTCCGTAAAAAATAAGCGAATGAGTTCATCAGAATCATGACGCTTTTCTGTATTGTTTCATTACCTAAACTAAAACAGGTCGATGACTATCAACGCCGTGTCACCCCTTTAGTGGGACCCTGTTAAAATTTTATGGAAGTCGAACCATACATGCACACATTTTTGGCTGAAGATGTGACTCTGTCTTCCAAGCTTAGAAATTATATTACAGAAGTTATACAAAGACCCTTTCTTTTCATTTTTTCTCTCCCACTCGTAATTTATTACCGTAATTAACAAGGAGGAAAATTATCCTTCATGTTCAACGTTATATGTAACATTGCGCATTCAACTCAGACTCATCGTGACTCCGAGTCATCTTGTATTACTCAAGATTTTTTGTGACTTTCTCTCCATATAAAAAGAAAAGCGAAGTAAAAGAGATTCAGATCCTGCTAGAAAAATACTTCATTCACATTTTCTCTCTCTTCTTTAGCCATTCCAATTTGAGCCATAGCTCAAATGTAGTACAGAGCATGCATACCATTTTCCTCAGAAAAAAGTAGGGATACGTGCATGGCATTCTCTCCACGAAAGACACCCGGGGTTCATATCTTTCCTCTTCTGCTTCTTTTCTTGGGACGGTAGGAAAAATCTTGAGTCCACTCTGCGTTATATTTTTTTCGCAAAAAAACATGTGAGAAAGTGTGTGGTTCAGCTTTCTCTACTCTTCTGCTCTTAATGATGAGGATGTAAATGACGGGGGGATTCGTGGATGATTAGGAAAATGACTCATTCGACAACACACACAGAGTATTATTATGAGCGCGTTATCATCAACATTATTATTACATTTTTGTCCACAAAACTACATAAAGGGAGAGGAAGAGAAAGCCGCCTGTGCCAAAATCTTTGAGTTGTCCAAGAGCAAAAAAAATCTAAAGCTCATCCTCATTTTCTTTCCCTTCTCAAAGAGTTTCATATTACACCATTAAATGGCATAATCAAAATCATAATTTGCACCAGAAGAATAAGATGAGAGGAATAAAAATGATATGGAAAACCGCAAGATTCAAGAACACACAAAAATATTTCTGAAAACCTCCTTGTCTCGTGGAATGGGCTGGAATGCAAAACAGTCGGGCAGAATATATATGAGGGGAGGCAAGCTGCGGAACATTATTATTATCATTATTATTACGAGCACCATGCCATTGCCACATGGAGGAGGAAGAACCAGGCAATGGCAATGAACGGGATGATGATGAGCATCAGAACTTGGAAAATTGTTCGTTTCCATATTTTACCAAGCATGGCATACGGCGAATCCAGAAGGAAAAAGATTATTTCGGATATTTTGGTAAGGTAAAACTAAAACTTTTTTTTTTTGCATACGATGTGCACATCCAGCCTCTGTCTCTGGATGTGTAATAATATTGAAAACATCTGCATAACGTTATTCCAAGTGGAGCAGTAGTGTTCCAACAGCTTATTCGAATTCTAGTGGAAAAGACAAGATAAAGCCGAGGAAATAAGGCAAAATAGGGAAAAAGTCGATTACATTACTGTACATTTTTTTGGTGGAAGAGTGTAAAAGGAGAGAAAATAAAAGATAATGTTTTTTTCGGCTGATTCTCCAGTTTCCCCATTAAAAAACAAGACCGTGAATCATTTCCCATTCCTTTGTGCACGGTAATGATCACACACACACTCCGACACGAGTAGAGTAGAGAGAGAGAGTGAACCAGTTCCAGGGAAGGGACTTTATCTTATTGTGTATAAGTATAAGGAGCATGTCATAATTTTCAGTGGTGGTGGTGGCTATATATACACAGTACTCATAAATCGGATGTTGCTCCCTCCATTTTTTCTGTCACCCATCCCATTCCATTTCTTATTTTCTGGGTTACAGTTACACACCAACTTTGGGGAAAAGGATGTTAGGATGTGTTTTTCCAGGTTACTATATTTCCTGCACTCATATTATGCTTTAGCACATTGTGCTTTCTTCCATGAGGTACACATTAGAGAATGAGTTGGACTTGATTCCCCGTTTCCTTCCAGACTGGTACAGGCCTGATGATGGGTGATGGGGATAATGGCACTGTTGCTATGGTGTTTATGCGTAAACGCTGACGACGGTAACGCTATAACAGCCTACAGATGAAGGAAGGTATCGACTCGAAAAACAGAAAACTTCTTGGAAACAATGTCAAACATTTCTGCTTGATACTTTCTACTGATACGGAATTGATTTTTTAAAACTTTGAGCTTTTATAGATTTTTGACAATTTCCTTTATCTTTGAATAATCACTTTGAGAGATAAGATTAAATCAAAATTGCTTAGCTAATTATACATTATACCTTTACATGATGCTTTTAATCAATTAAACTGCTTCCTGTTAAAGTTGATTGTGATAAATGTGTGTTGCTTTTGAAAGGCTTTCGGACAGACCGACAAACCGAAACTAATTACAAAAAAGTAGTTTGCTGTGGTTTTAAAACGGAAAAGACACTTTATCTTACGTTACCTCCTGTATTTATTACGCTGTCGTAATAAATATTTTGCACAGAATAATCATCATCCTTCCAAAATCACTATCTTCAAGCGCTTGCCACATATTTCAGCAGCTGAGATGGGAAAGTAGAACTTTCCGGGACAGCATTCGTATTTTGTTTTCCCTACACCCATGCTTTTATTTGACAATTATGCAAATTCTGATAGGGCCACGAGACATTGGGAAAAGATTCGCTTCGCCTACTGCTAATGAGTTTATGATAACAACAAATACCTACTTTTTTGGGGAGAAGCCCTTTCGAATGAATAATGCGTGTTACATTTTTTTCATTTGCCAACGAAAGTAAGTAAGTACGTACATTCACCATATCGGTGACTTGTCTTATTGTGGGAGAGCAAGTTGTGCAAAGAATCCAAAGTAAAAAGTCATTAAAAGCTGAGCTAAACAACTCCAAAACACTTTATGTGCAATGTTAAATCATCATGTCTCATAAAGAATGGGGAAAGAAAGAGAGCTAAAAGTTCCCAAAAAGGGCTCCCTTTCCCATTTCTAGAGAAGTACTTCCGTTCGTACGGCCGTCTGTCTGTCTATCCGCCCATCCAATGACTGGTCAAGAAGAAAAGTAGGATACACACAAAGTTTGTTTAAGCTTCAACTCAAAAGAAGAAAGCAATTTTGATGAGCGAATGGAGCACTCCGAACGATGAACTCAGGGAAAAATAAAAAAGTCTCTTGCTCCTCTCCAGGAAAGTAGTGACATGCACTAAACATCTGATCCATGACCCAGTTGAACTAATAACGCAAAAGTTGGGCGAAAAACTACGATATATAATCAGTCTACAAGATTGCCATCTTTTGCTTTCTCTGTGTATAAATGTTTTTGCACTTTGCAAAAAACAGAAACAAAAATACATACCCGGAGAGAAAGAGGAGGAAAAAGACTTGACTGAGGCAAGAAAGACGTTGAGAAAGCGTGTGAGTCCTTCTCTCTGACTTAATCATTCCTATTACCATGATCAGGCTGATGATCGTCATCACGTTCGATTATCACACTAAGAGAGCTGGCAACACGCAGTGAAGTTGAAGTAAAGCGGCGGAGCATCCGTGTGATTTTAAAATGGAGAAGTAATAATGAGACCATGTCTTTTGTATCCTTTTTCTGTAACTTATTTGATTGTAATACTTGTTTTCTTCTTCTCTCCTAAAGAGGGTCTTCAAGAGAGAACGGAAATTGAAGCTGATGCGAGGGTAAACAAGATGCTCCATTGCCACTTCAGCCTCACTCTCGTATCGCATTATTTCCACCGATAGATTGCAAAAAAGCCACCCACGTTCCCTTTTTTACAGAAGGACGCCTGGAGATAATCCTGTGCGCCGGGTTTGTCCATGGATTGTATTACGATTTAACGATTACGGTCTTTTTTTGTTCTTACGAGGTCCATAAGCAATGTTGAAAGGGCAGTCAGTCTCAATGATTCGTGAAGTGAGTCTTCCTCTCCTCCTTCTGTTACAGAAGACGCTGAACAAAATACATGGTCCTTGAAAGGGAAATGTAAAGGGAAACATTTTAAGTGATTGATTGATCGTCCGTAGATCACGCCGATTTTTCACTTTTCACTCTACTTTTACCCCGAGAACCCAGGTAGAAAACAATTTTTTAACGACAGAAAAGACACAACTCCACAAGAAAAAGTGGGGCGCGATTACTCATGTTCCCTTACGCTCACTGTTTTGGATATTTTCTTAAGGACTGCCACTAACGAAGGTAAGCAGCTCAATGATATACCCCATTTGTTTTGGGAAGGAATTGAAACTAATGCTTCTTTGTCTTTTCCCCATTTACCCTCCCGACATACGTGCACATTCAATCAATGATTGATCTCTTTAGGTAAACTCTTAAACTGATCTAACCCAAAAAAAGTTTAAAGTGAATGAAAATGACAGGAAAAAATGCGAAACAGTTAGTATTATGTACGTAAGCAAAAAACTTTTTCCACCTGAAATGATAAACCTCCCGGTTTGGAGAAAGTACAAGGGTTAATTACCCGGACGGTGATCTCGGGTACTCCAAGACTGGGTTTGAAAGATTTTGGGAAAACAATTTGTGCAACTCGATATTAAATTGAAACAAAGAGAGTTTCTTTTTCCCGACATTTTCAAATATATTTTTACTACAAAGACTAATGAGCAAAGGATCTTAAGTTGGATTGAGGAGTTTCCACAAAATTTATTATAAAAGCAATATTTGATTTTGAAATGAAGAAATATAAAGCAGTGCGAGAGGAAATAAATGTAAAGTCAGAATAGAGTTGTTCCTTGAAACGTCAACAGGAACAAAGTGGAGGGGGTATTGGATCAGAATCTGAGAAATCCAAAAGGGTTACTTGGTACTATACTATAATGCATATGAATTTTCATCTAATACGCCTCTGGTGACTAACGCTGTTTACTATGATTCAAAGAAACTTCAGGGCATTTTCAATATGAAAGAGCAAATTTGTGTTGAACCAGGCTCACGAAACGGAACACTGCCTACACACAAGTAATCAAAATGATTTTAATTCTGCGGGTAGTAGTATATATGTACATATATTTTATTGTGAAGCATTTCGCATGTTTCGGACATTTTTGGACATTGCTTGTGCATAGGAACTAATGCATTCAATTCTAAAGCTTCCGTTTTCCCTCAATGGATTTGGATAATGAACTTGTGAAAATAAATGATTTTCCCTGGTGAATAGATTGTCTGCATGGCTTTGCGTATGTAATCTCATTTTTTTGTTTTACATCAAAATATGTACAATCATGTGCTTCGTCTTTTTGGCAGAGAAATTTGCGTGTTTCTGAAGGAAAATGAGATGAGATTGTGTGTAAAGTGTAACGGTTCATGAGAAAAGACCATATTCTCCTATTCATTCGTCCTTGAACGATATAAACAGTTACTTACGGAGTGTTTCTCTGCTTCTGATTTATGGGGAATAACGGAGGTCGACTCCTTTAATATCCATTTTGTCCAACTGGGTCACACAAAATGTAAATTTGTGTGCCAAAAAGCCAAAAAAAGTTGCTTCTTTCAGAGTAATTTGAGTTTTGTCATTCATACATACTGCTAAAATAACCAGACTTTAAATTACTACCTAGCTTGAAAACAAAGTTTTGCGGAAAATGCTTGACCACATGAACTTTATTTCAAACTCGTCGTTGCGATACAAATGTGGTGTTTGGTATAGTTTTTATCAGATTTATAAGAATCGGAATTCTATTTCAGTCAGTCATTAAATAGATGACTTACATTATATTTGAAATGATGTGAGGATGCCCATATAGGTAAATATTATACTCTTTATCCAAAGCACCAATCTTCCGTTGAGCAATTTTTTATTATATTGTAAATGCATTTTATATTTTATTTTGAATCTTTCGTCACGAGAAAACAAAGCCATTAAGTAATTTATGTTTTTGTTTGCACAAAATACACATGATTTCAAGTTTTCAAATATGGTTAACAAGTTTGACCGATGCAGAACATTGTTTATTGTCAGTTTGTAAATATCCAGTTTTGACTAACGTAGCGTAAATCCCTTTTCACCGAAGTCGTCTCAGGCAAAATAGTTTTTGCACCCTTTGACTTTGAAGGAGCCATCTTCCTTGTGTAAGCCCCTTCGCATTCCTGGCGACCATACTTCAAAAATCCTTTTGTTTTGAAATGACAAGGAAATTATTCTGGGAATTACATAGCTTTCCATTTCAGAACGCTATAGACATTAGAGCATTGACTGTCTGCAAGTAAAAAGAATGACAAGCTTAGATCAAAAGAATATTTGTTCACTTGACAGAAAAACTTTTTTTTGTGAATTTTGATTTGAGTTGGTATTTACGTAAGGTAATGTATAACAAAAATGCAGAATTGGGCAATGTGTCATTACTTCCTTTTTTCTTTGATGACCTTCGTTGAAAACGCGTCTTTTTGCACAAATGTTTGCGAATCATTTTTTCTTCTAACGCAGCTATATTTAGTATTATAATTGTAAAAGCATGACCTACTTCATCCTTGAAAGGATATCCGGACTTCCTTTTAATATTTTTGGGAACAAAGTTGACGTTGTAATATCCTGTGTATCACAACTTTTTGGAATTTTACATGAATTTCTAATAATATGAATTGTATAACATCGTCTTATGATACATTCATTTGAAGAACAAGGAATGCGAATTTTGTAGTTATCATAATGACTGACATGCTATCCACGTCGTGAAAAGGGTAAGGTTGAAGGTAAAAGTGAACATCTTTCATCAGTAAACTAATGTGTATAAAGCTTTTGAGTATTGAATCAAATACATACATGTGTATACGTAGGTATGTCTTAGGACAAAGACCCGGAGAAAATTAAAATACTGCATTACACATTTCTTGGAAAAACAACTTACATTTATAATAGGATTCAGGTAATATAGAAATAGATTAAAGCAGCTACTGTGTACCTATAGGAGAGTAGCAAGTAATAGGTATTATGCACGGTAAGTAGAATTTTGAAGTTTAATTGAGTGCCTTTCATTTCCCTTCAAAATAAATGAGTTACATACTTACAGCAAACGAAATATTTGTTTATAGAATTTGTTTTTGGATCAAAGTACAGATTTTCAAATCTAACATCAATATCGACATTAAATTTCCAACGAAAGTTTATTTATACTATTCTAGAGAGTTCTTGGATCACGAAAACACGTATGTATTTTTCCTTTTTTCAATTTATTTACCCAGTGTGCTGTTTTGCGACCAATGAATTTTACATTGCGTCAAACTTTTAATGCAGTTAAAACTGTTCAAACCACCGGAAATCTAATTTTGCGAATACATGACAAAATGGTAACATAATTACTACTAATTGATATTACCTTTCACAAAAAGTCATTATTTCTACAACATTCGTCGTTTCGTTCGCAATGACTTTGGAATTCAATTGTACAAGTTATACAATACCTATAGCCTTTTCAATGATTCAACCCAGACGTACAAAGTTGAGATATACTAAATATGTGGGTAAGCAGAATACGATTGCATTTTTAAGGTTTACAACAATGTTCGACCTCAAATACTTGAACTAATTCAAAGTTTGCATTAAAACAAAGCATTTTCTCAGAAACCATTACCATTGGAAGCCATTTATGCACACATTTCCTTCCACTTCCACTGATTCCCTCAGCTCAGCCATCCCGCACATTGTTGAATAAGCGCTTGAAACATTAATCGACCCTCTTTCAAACAACTTTTCCGTTTTCCTCAAGCCAACTTTCATTATTTGCACATTTCAAATTGGCATTTTGCACCTAAATAATTTCCATACGCACACACTCGCCAATCATACGCCATTTGGGTGAGCAGGTGAAGCAATCATTTCGGCTCTCTGTAAAAATACATAATGTCCTCGTTTTTTTCTCGAAAGACAAGCATGAACTTACGATTAGCCACATGCTGGCATCATCGCCTTAAACTGCTGACTGAAGAGAAATGAAAGTGAAACGTAGCGCTACACTTTGCACTGTGCCTCTGAACATTACACCAAGAGCAGAGAGAGAGAGAGAGAGAGCAGAGTTTCTCATTGTACGCCTTTTCCAACCCACTATCCATCTCCAGAACCTCCATTTCTCGGGAATGAGTGAGGTAGTAACTCACACAGGGAAATTTTTACAATGCACTTTCCCATTCTTGAATAAGGGAGCGCATGTACTATCCTATTAGGAAAAAGTCCTTTTTTTATTATTCCCTTCG
>JAHZMY010001825.1:0-13862 GCA_027743915.1 Seira sanloemensis | reverse complement strand
CCTTAGGCGATCTCTAGACACATTCTTGCTTGAGGCAGTAGCCTCCTTTTTGAACTTTACTTCATCTCTATGGATACATTTTTTTATCGAAACTAATGTGTAATTAACTAAAAATTTATTTTTGGATTTAAAATTTTCAAAAGACTTTTGATATATGCAATTTTGGGTGCTTAATTTTTTGGCATATTAAAAAAGTTGTTTTTTGTTTTCAAAAATTGTCCAAAAACTAATTTGCTAAATTGGCGTCAGTCAAAATTGCTAATTTCAAAAAAAATCATATCTCCGGCGCACGATGGAATTTTGACATGGGGTTTTCGACATTATCCTTCAAATAATATTGCCTACTCAGGAAAATTATAAAACAACAATGTCTCGAATGAAGGCTGTATGCCACGTAGTGCTAATGAGACGGTAACTTTTTCTCGGAAAAAGTACAAAATGTCCAAGCTACCCAAAAATAACTGCATTACATGATTTGTCTTTGTCACGTAACGCTTCCAGCCATTTATCTTCTACCGCGTTTCACATTCACCAAATAGCATTTCGGTTTGAGCAGTTGTGGGCAGCTATTTTTTAAAGATGCAAACTGATATTTACCAAATTCTACCGGTATTTTCCAGTTTTTTTTTGCCCAAATCCAGCGTAAATCTCAACATTTATAACCAAATTATTTCAGCAGGTAGCATATAGCTTATAGAATAAAATATATACTTGCTTAGGTAGGTTGGGCTTACAGCGTTTATGGGGTATGCTTATATAGAGGTTCCACTGCATTAAACGTTATATTACATCATTTTTATGCCACATTGCACTAAACTAGAACTCCACGATGGTGGACTGGACCATTGAGAACTTTGAGGGCGACGATACGCTGTACCTCGAAGGGGGAGCATATCTGAGCAAGGCAATTGTCTTCAAGAAGATCAAAACACATCCAGTGGGAATTGGCAGAGGCATGACCTTCATCAATTTGGGATTTATTGGCAAAGTAAGACGTATTTATTTCTTTAATGCGCAGCTCGCTAATAATATACATGATGAATACCTTAATTAAACAGCGTTTGATTTAATCGCCTTATTTTTCCCCATAGTTCTTGAGCGTCGCTGTGTCTTTGTGTGTGTTTCTCATCAATCCCAGTTTCACCGGATCATAAACATAACAAAGGCCGGATACGACGATTCACCAAGAGGGACAATGCTGTAATAAAAGTTTAATTGTAATTAGAGCGGTTGTATTTAGTCATAGTTTACTCATATATAGAAATAGATTTTGTTACGTTTAACTGTATTCAATGCATCTCAATCAGAGCAGTTACCGAATGATAGATAGCTACACAATCTTACCTTAAATATTACGAGTCTGATGTTTTGAAAACACTGTTAGCTGCACCTTAAGTATTTATCCGGGTTCGGGAATTTAAATTTGTGAAATGCGTCTCCAAGCTCAATTGGTCATCTTCGGAGTTATTTTCGTTTTACTGCTACTAACTGCTGATGTAAGTTCAAACTGTTGAGTAATTACGGCTGATTTTTTATCTATCAATAAAATAATTTTTAATTGTGTATTAAGATGCAGGGACTAAAAACTGAAGAGGAGAAGCGCAAGAATGCCGACAAGTTCAAGCCGAATGGTGCTGGATAAACACGCCATCAGGAGAGTTCATGTCTTTTGAATATTTGACATTAAATCACTTGCACAAAATTAAAAATAAAGCACTACTTACAAATGTTAACTTCAAATTTATATTATTCATTAATGTAAAATCTTCTTACATATCTTACGTATTCACATTGGGAAACTGACATAATGTATTAATTACGTTTTAGTTTATTGAAAGGAGCACAATCTGTATGTACCTGCGCACCGTTATTATTTAAGGAAAATAAAGTTTTACAAAAATGTAGTAGGATTTAGAACTTAGTGGTGGAGTTAGTGGTCGAGAAAAAAATAGCAAAAGTTGATTTCCTTAAGCAATTAAGTAATGATAGACAATGCGTATATACATATATTGTGTAGCTACGAAAGCACACATCTCATTTTGTAAGTACTAATATACATAAAAGCAACTTTAGTAGTTTTTAAGGGATCCTTCCATTTGAGATTTCCGTAGTAACTAGAAAGTAATTAATATAATTATCGCTTTTTTCTATGGAGCGCAAGGCTCACATGTGTTTGCGGTCTTTAATCAAACCCTTGTATTGTAAGTTACTCGTTGCATAATTACCCATGGTACATATCCAGAGACTGTTGGCTTAAAATAGTCTCCTGTCTACGTAAGAAAACCTGTTGCACACAAACGTAGAGCAAAGAAAATCGACAAAGGAAAAAGAGAAAAGTGAAAGAGAAAAAGAAATTTAAAGAAGCAGCATTACATAAAAGTGTCGTTCTACACTCTTTGTAACACGGTCAAGTGAAAGTTTTCTTTGAATGCCATTTGCAATTAAAATTGTTTTCATGACGCTCTAAGCTACTCTTTTGTGTAAAAATTACTATACAATTTTTTTTTAAATCCCAAGTCGCAAGGATTAATGGAAGGGCTTCGTCACTGACGATCAAACGACGAATTTCATGAAAAATCACATATCAAGTATATGTAAACATATAATTAGAAAGATAAAGCACTTGTATATGTATGTAATATGTACATATGTTTAGGGAATAGAAGACAAGTACCAATATATGTATTTGATGACGCATGTATTTAGGCATTTTCCTTTGCCACCATTGAAGCCTTAAAGGTTGTAATTTAAATACTAATAGAGTTGGTGTATTTAAGAAAAAACTTCACCGTCGTACTGTTGTTGGCACGATTTTTAGTTTTGAAGATATTCTGTAAGGACATGCGCACTATTTCTACTCTGCTCACAAGCAATCAGAATAGACTTAATGTAAATATAATTGTCAGTACGGTTAACTGCTCGCCTTGGCGGTGCTAATTCTGATCTATGTAATACTTTTTATCCAATTCTAGATTGACCTGTAAATGAGATAAATTAAGTATCTTGCGAGTAGCGTGTCAAAAAACAAGCAAATCCGGAAATGGAAAAAATTCCGAGAAACTAGTAGTACGATATTTTTATTGCAATATTATCAGAATAAGATAACATTTGAGTACCTATGGCGTTACCTAAACCTAATGTACCTTTTATTATAAAAATATGACCTTCAATGACAATCACTTAACTTCAAAAATACGTTGATCACAGGTAAAAAATGTGACACAAGTTTACTGGGCTTTATAATATTAACGATCCACATGAAATTTAAACGTTTATTAGAGAATAGCAATTCTATTTATGTATAGATTACTCATACGTGAAAGTAGATTTAAATGTCGTTTATTTTTAAGCTTGTAAAACTCCGTCTGCACGACTAATTACAAGGAAATAATGATGGAAATAATTTATACTATGTAGGCGAATGTGGTAGTCCAGAACTGTTTCGCTATTAGTACTAGGATACCAAGTATTTGAAAATTGTAAACTGCACGATAAGTATTTTAAGGTATCCTGGGGCTCTCACTTGAGGTTCGCCTTATATTCACAATGGTTTTTATTCTGCTTCTGATGGCATTTTGGAGCAAGTTCAATCTGCTACACATATCAAACACATAACGTTTTAAATATTTAATAGATCTTCTATTATCTATCTTGCAACTAGCTTCATCAGATTTTACAGATCTATCTGTATAATGAATAATATGTATCTAGATATTTGGAAAGGGATGTTCGGCATGTAAAAAGCAACTAAACAGGAAGCGATAAGATGAGCAGTATAATGTCAGATCTGGATCAAAACATATCACTAGGAAAATCCACTGTGATCTTTTAATCTTTGTAGTCAGAACACGTTAACTGTGTGAGATAGAGAAGCATTAATTTTAAATGTCACAATTTCCATTTCTAGAAAATATTTGGCGTCCATATTGTCACGCTAGGTACACATGTATGTACATAGTCTATGTCAATTAAAATGTTTCAAAAAATAACCTTAATTAAAAGTTCATGCGTTCTAAATATTACCATTTCAATAAAAAAGATTAAGTCACCACCAAATGAACAGAGAGTTCTTCTCGTGTACGTTGCATCATAAATATCATTTGCATTGCAAAGTTCATTGTCATTAGAAACCAATGTTTGCCACATATTGCTTAAATAGAGCCATTCAATTCCCTTAGCAACAGGTATTGATTCATTTCGACCGCAATATTGATCCGCCAGATTTAAGTTGCTAGGTCAGTAGCATCGTCCTGATTTTGGGGATCATCATATCAACTTGTCAAAGTGGACAAGAATTTTTAAAAATTGAAATTAAATTTGGGACATCCTGTTCCAAAATATTCGCATTCAGTTTTCGATCCTGGCAACATGATGACACAAGGCGAGATTTAAATATGCGTAAGTGAAAGCATGTCCAAAAATAATGAAAATCCGGAAAAGTTGGTAATTTGAAAAACTTCCAAAAATGGTAATTTTGAAACTCGACTAACACACTCCAAAATCTTAATGATTGACACATAAACCAGTTCATGAGTCATGATGCACATTTCCCACACCATATTCACAGTCGCAAGTAGAAAATCCACATTCTGTTTTTTTTCAAAGTTATCTATGATCTGTGATTTGAAAAATTGTCCTTTCATCCAATGCAAAGCTACTTGATTGAAACCAAAGCAAATGCAAGTAGTTTTACGCGAATCACTGCACTGTAAAAACAAAAACACAGTAAATGTTCTGAGGAAAGCACGTTGTAAAAAATTCATATTTGATTTCAGACAGTTTGGGACTTTTGAAAAGTCCAAAACATTATTTGCCTATAGAAACCCACCGTCAAAATCTTTCATTTTTATTAAGATTCTTAAAAAAGCGGTAAGTTCTGAACGTGTGTGTCCACAATGATAGTAGTGTATCCTTATTTTGCATAAGAAATTCCCCAAAGAGTAATGTATGTATACAATACATAAATAAATGCAATGGATCAACGTTTCTGTCAAATGATTTTAAATCGAAAGTCTTTTACAGGCAGGTCCTAAAAACTGCCCAAAAAAGTCTTCTCAGCAGGTATTACGTTTGAAATGGAAACGCGGATGGAATGATTTCATGACAGTTCATCGTCATGGCGAACCTGGCTGCATACCAAGGATGAAATGTTCCGTAGCGTTGGAATCGGGGAAAAACTAAAATTGGTATTTACCGGTAAATACCGGTATTTACCATTTTGGACGTCCAAAACATAGCTGCCCAAAACCATCCAAAACTCCAGTGCTTACTTAATGTAAAAAGTGGGCAAAACTCAATGGCTGGTGGGCCTTGTGCGACAAATAATATAATGCATGCAGTGTGCGTTTTAGACAGTTTTGGGCAGTTTTGGACATTTCCCGGGAAAAACGTTTTCCCCATCCCACTGTGAAAAACTTGTGGCTGGGAAAAAACCCAACACTGATTTTATCCGGGACAATGAAAAATTGTTTGTTGTGGAATGGCGTAAATCAAGGAAGGCGTAAAAGAAGTGGGTTTTATTTAAGGACTCTTATCGCTTCACTTTAACTGGAGTCGTATTCGTTTGTGTCCCCGGTGACTTCTTGTTCTCTGGCAAGGTTGAGTATACTATTTGTGAAGTCAGAAATGACGTCTGAATCGAGGAAAAACTCCATGTTATATGGAATGTTTGAAGTAGGAACTTGATATAAAAATTATTTCATAATATTCGTACAAAATAATAGTAGTCTAACTTTAATTTTTGAACTATAAAGACACACTATGGAACAAAATTTTCAAGCACCTTTGGACTAGGCCATGGAGAAAGTCGATTGCGAAGTAGCGGAAGTAGTAGCAGTTCAGGTAAGAAGAAAAAGTCTGTGCTCACAACCATCAAAAAAATGATCAAGTCACAGGGCCCTTCAGAAGCGTCAGGCTCGAAAGCATTTAGCGCCTCGGACTTTCTCGGCAGAGAGCTGATTCGCCAGAAGGACAGAAGCCCGGAAACACCCAGCCGTATGGAATGGTGGGACCCTCCGCAGGACTCTTTGCCCATGGAATTTTGTCAGGACACGTCGCTACACGGGTTCGAAAAAATGTTCTGGTTTTGTTTTTAGATATTTTTTACATGTAGATCAAGTCTAAACTTCGTCACAGACTAAAGTACATTGGTCAACCGAAAAGGCACCTCTCCGAAAGGTATATATTTATATTAGGGGCTATTTGAGACATTAAAGAAACCTACTTTAAACATGAGCTTTTACATATTTCAACAGGATATTCTGGCTGATGACTTTTGCCGTTGGTCTGGGCGTCGCCATCTGGCTCATCTCCGAGATGTGGAATAAGTATAAAATGAATCCAGTAATTGTATCCTTCCAGCCATTTGAGACGAACGTGGACCAAATCCCGTATCCTGCCGTCACAAGTATTACATATTAAATATTTTAATACTCTGGCATTTACTCAACAGTTAGTTTTTAGACTCGTATCACATTACCCCAAACAGTCTGCAACATGAACAAAGTGATGAAGTCGAAAGCGAAAGAGTACATAAAGTAATAAAAAAGTAAAACTATCATACTTGGAAAGCCATATTTAAATCTCCAACAGAAAATTAAAGGCTTTATTTTTAACTCTTGTAGTGCAGCAGCCGAGAATCCCGATGATCCTGAAGCGCAACACGACCTCTACTACTTGGAACACGTCTGCCTCGCCACCAAGAGCTTCGCAAAGCGGTTCAACTTCTCCGCGAGCTCCCCCGACTTCTCCGAAGCCCGGCATGATGACATATCCCTTCTGAACAATGAGACTATAAAAGAGAACCTAACGAAGGTTAATGAGTTCCTGCGAAAGGCCGCGCAGAACTGCTCCGATATGATTCCGCTGTGTGTGTGGGCGGATCAGGAGACCGACTGCAATAAAATATTTCGACCCATTGAAACAGGTTAAAAATACAAATGTTATTATTTTTACTCTGCATCAATTTAATTAAATCCATTTTACAAAGGATTACCAAAACATTTAATTTTCCCCAAAAGAATTTGGTAAATGTTGTACTTTCAACATGATCCCGTTGAGCTTGCTCTACACTCTAAGGTGAACTTTCAAGAATCTTTAAAATCAATAGTAATGGCCATCATGTGTATAATAATAGAATTTTTGGACTGTAGGAACGATTCCCGAGATGATCCAAACGAAATCAGCCAGTGGGAGAAGTGGGACATTGACAAGGACGGCCTTCTCATCTCTGCGTCTCCGGAGGAGCTGGAGTTTCCCAGAAGACAGATGAAAGCGGGCCTAACGAATGGCCTATCCTTCTTGCTCGACGTGAAGGCTCATGAATACTATTGTACAGCGTCCGACTCTGTTGGGTTCCGGGTAAAGCCAAGAATTTTCACAATTGTTATGCTAACTGCTACATATTTAGGAGCAATCTAGAATGTGAAAGTTTCATCTCGTCATTATTTAGATGAATACTCATTTGCCTCTGGAACTTCCGAACGTGGCTGATTATGGAATTAGCTTGAGACCCAAGTCGGAAATCTTTGTGGACGTTTATCCCATTTTGACCATGGTCGATCCAGATATTTTCTCCTTTTCTCTGGTAAAAATGACTCACCTCCAATTCAAATGAATCTGCAAATAATTGTCTCTCATTGTCATTTGTCAAGCTTTTTTCCTTGAAAAAGTTGTCACGAAAATTATCACATTGTGCTATTCCAGGATAAGCGCAACTGCTACAAAACGGGGGAGTTGAAGCTGCGCTATTTTAAGCACTATTCCAGCAATAATTGTGTTGACGAATGTATTGCGAACGCGACAATAGAAATGTGTGGGTGTAAACGGTTTTTCATGCCGCGTAAGTAGTATTAATGCATTGGACGATTGTATTTATAATTTCTATTAATCACAGTTATTGCATGAGATGTGGTTTTATTTTTGAAGGCGATGAGTCAGAGCCATTATGTGGGGCGGCGATGTATGAATGTGCAGAGGACGTGAGATGTAAGTGCTGTAAGATTTTAAATGGATCTTCATGCAAAAATACCTTACTTTGAAGGACACCTTTCAGACAATTTGACCAGAAAAGGAATTCGGAACTCTTGCTCCAAATGCCTCCAAAGCTGTACGGAAGTGTCCTATGAGCCCCAAACTACTTCAACCAGGATCCGTGAAGGGGTGTGGAAATTTGAGAATGGAACTGCTCTCGGATGGTACATAAATTATGTTACAAATAATTTTCATTTTGGCTGTATCAAACCTCTATTTTATGCTTTCTATAATTTGAAGGACGGAAAACGATCTGAGCATTGTACACGTCTTCATCGGCGAAGACTCGTTTTACGCAAAGGTTCGGAAAGAGTTGTATGGACCAACGGATCTCTTTGCGTAAGAAATTATTGTCATCAGTTACTTCAAATTAATTTTTTACAAATATGCACCACAAGATGATGTATTTATTCATTGTAGGAATACTGGAGGATTAATGGGTCTCTGCTTAGGCTTCAGCGGTCTCAGCTTCATCGAGCTAATCTATTTCCTAACAGTCCGCGCCTGGTGGAAAAGTCGAAGGAAGCAGACGATTGTGGCGGAAGAGAAAACTCCAAAATGGACGGATGATTTCCGAGCAAACGTAGAGATCGCCCAGAAGTTGGCTAAAGAAAAGGGACAAAATACACAAAACAGCTCGGCCACCTACATCCGGTCCATTTTTGGAGAAACTCGCCAGTAACAAAATTGAACATAAACCAAAATTGTAGCAAAGAAAATAAAGCACAGTTCCTTAAAAGTACCATTTAGTCCTTCAAAATTACAGAGTTTCTATTTAATATTTAATAATTTCGCATTTGTAAATATTCAGTGGTGATGTCGATGCGCGGTGTCATGATGCCCATGGGCGTGGTGGTGAGCTCCATGGTGTTCTAGGTCCGCCTGGTGCTCCAAGGTATGTATTGCCTCCTTAATATGCCTATCCAGATCCTCTATCCGGTGCTGTGTAGTTTCCGGAATGTCCACCTCAACGTGCTCATTAACACGTACCTCAGACCCGGTCGCTTGAATCGGCTGCCCACCGCTGTGATTAGGGGCCTGCTGCTCTTGGTGCTGATAGTCGAACTGGTTAAAGTTCTGATAGAGGCTTGGGTCATACTGGCTGTTGTTGCTGTTTCTGCTCTCTTGGGAGTTGTGTCTGGTTCGCAGGTACTGCTGAAGGGTCTCATCGTGCTGATTGGACGAGGGATTCATGTGGGGAGTGTGTTTCGTAAAAAAGTCCGCGATCTTGTCGAAAAATGGCTTCTTTTTCTTCTTCGGCGATGGGGATTTCTTGGGCTTTCCTATGATTTTGATGGGTTTTCGAGATGATCTACTAGTTACAGATGCTCCAGAGGCAATGGAGCTGTCGTAACTGGAATAAGAGCTGGGTTCGGATATCGACCGTTTGTGGTTATTGTGGTTGTTGTGATTTTCGTGGGAGTTGATGTGGATTGTGTCTGGACTTGCGCTACCGACATCGCCACCTCCGGCGTACTCCTTTTCCTCCTCGTCAAGGTCAACTAAAATTATTAAGCAGAAGCTTGCGCATTGGCATTCATTATTCATTTGAAACAAAAATATAAAAAAATGACATACGGTCCTTCTCCTCTTGCTCATATCCCTGCCTCTCGACAATCAAGGCGAAGGCATCATGAAGGAAGCAAATGAGGAGAATGTGAAGCAGGGGCAGAATCAGAGGAAGAAGAATCACCGGAAAAAATCCTGTGCCGTGGTATGGATGCTCCCACGCGGAAGGCTCCTTTGAGTCTGCCGTAACAAAACAGCCCTAAAAATTCAAAATTAAATCAATCATAATTATTTCAAAGGAAGGTCGGCATAGTTAAGTTATTACCAACAATATGCGAGACAAACCGTTTTATATATTAGATCGGGTGATCTTTCACAGCCCAAACTCATGTGACTGCAACATGATCGAGGCACTGGCTCTAAAAGAGGGGCGTCAGAGTCCGCCTCCACCTTGTCCCCTCTGTAATAGTCGGTGTAGCTTGCGTATCCGCAACAATGCTGTAACAATGAAATGTTTATTAAAAAGTTAATCAGAAGTTGGCAAAATCTCTGTGTGCTCAGTACCTACATACCTTTGCCCTGTGAATGTAGTCCATGAGGTATGGAGGACGACCATTGACATAATTAAAGTTCTTTATGTACTCCTTTGTCGACTCACCTTTTCCCCAAAGGTTGGAAAGAAACGGCGTTGGAAGAGTACTCAGCAAGCATAAGATCAAATAACAAAAGAGTATCTACTGGATAATCACAAATTAACGGACATTCTTTAGCATGACTAAATCCCAAGACTTTCGATTTTGGCTATAAGCATGAGGTGTTCCCACTTACAATCCTGAAGCACCACGGGTCGCCCATTTCCACCTTGAGGACGTGGAAGGTTATCGGCCCAATTATGAAGAGGTTAACGGTGCACACACCAATCAAAATGTAGTAGCCAGCCAGTTGCATTGAGCTGATGGCTTCGTATGAGACGAAAAAGTACACCCAGAAACTGAAGAATACCGCAGAGGTGAACTGAAGAAAATAAATGTTAATGGGAATTTTTTCAACGTTTAGAAGTTCACTTTAAATTAAACTAACGCTCACGTGCTCACCATAGTTGTTGATATATGGATAAGAGCTACTTGCACCACGTGCTCCCTCATCTTTTATTAGGTGTATCGGATAAGTCACTGGCAAATTAAATGGGTGCTCATAGTTGTAATCAAACTGGTTTAAAAAAAGCTAAAATCTCTACAAACTGGAGTTGATTTTCAATTCAAACACTAAATTATTTAATGCTTTCCATCACCCAAAGTTACGGCATCATTGTTAGAAACTGATACTTATTGCAATGGTCAGAGTTAACATAAGAGCTATTACATACATGTATGCGTAGAACTTTTTTGGTTACATAATTAAGTGAGCCAATCTAGGTATTTCCTTCCGGTCATGATTCTTATTTTTTTTAAGATTTATGATGTTGGCCACTCACTACACATGAACGGTTCTGCAAGCCTTTCCTTGTCTTTGTTCGGCTCGTGAATATTTCTCTTTCTGATGTCATCTCAAAGCAAAATGCACGCGGGAACGGGCTGGCTCAATACACTTTTTGTACCAAAACAATGCACAAAAGTGCCACAAAGAAAAAATGTCAAAATCAAGTTCGCAAAGCACATGCTTCGACTTTTTCGGTTGAAATTTAAAAAAAAAACTGCGTAATTAATTAAATTTGTGATACGTTTTGAAATGACGTTTCAGTACCATTAAGAAAGTTTTAACAGTTTGAGTTTTAACATCGTTCGGTGAAGACCGCAAAATGGACGATGGGTTTGAAGACGACTATGACCGGATATTTTCCGAGATGGACCTGGATAATATCATCGCCATGGAGAGGGCTTCCCAAGTCGAAGACCAGAGTAAGGAGAATGATCCGATCCCTCAGGTTCTCGAGGAGTTCGTCCCACCTCGTCCACCAAAAAATCATCGCCCAAACACCAAACATCAGCGACCACCTTCCCTCAGTCCCATACCAGTTTTTGAAGACGACAACGATTACTTGCACTTTTCTTCTCGAACGGAGCCTCTTCCAGGGTATTCCGGCTCATGTACCCAAAACAGGTTGCAGACAAAGTCGGGGGACGAAATGGGGTCATTGAAGGAGGTTCCATTCAAGAAAAAATTCCCAGTGGCGGAGCCTGTGTCGCAGTCCACGGGAGCAGTGAAAAAGTTTAAATTCCAGAAAAGCAAAGCTAGCACCAGTGTCAGCGCCAACTTTACTTCCACTCCAGTGTCAGTGCCTTCACAAAAGCATATCTCAAATTCCAAGCTCTCACAATCTACCCCAGGGCCTGCTAAAAGGACGAATTTAAACAATCACAATGGATTTGTCGAAGTGGTCGACTTGGAGGATGAAGATGACGGCTTCATGTCTAATATAAACCTCGATGAAGTCGTCCAGAAACACAACAAACCGGCATCAACTAATCAATCAGTACCCCAAAGCAAGGTCGAACGCGAACGTTTACACAAATCCCAAGTCACTTCCTACAAATCTGAAGCAACTGTTCCAAGTGCCCCCCTGAACGCCAAACCTCCTGCTCCAGTGCAGAATGGAACAACCAAAAAATTCCTATTCCAGAAAAACAAGTCCAGTTCCTCTCAAGCTTTATCGGGCCAAAGCGTGTCAAAGCTCATGTCACCGCGAGCAGCTCCGGCTCCAGCATCTAGTTTTTCCACCACTCGCAATAACGTTACCACTGGAAATGCCAATGCTTTAAAATCTGCCTCCGCGAGTGGTAGTTTTGATTCCTCCACTACCAGCTTTGAAGACGACGAAGCTGACTTTCTTTCTGCCGACGAACTGGACAAGATCACTGCGCTGGAGAGTCGGAAAGGGCAAAAGGTGACATTGCAAGCTAAAGTTAATCAACAACAACCTAAAGATTTCGTGAAGCTAGCCCCAGCCCCACTGCCTTCTGTGCCAAAAAAGTTCCAGTTTCAAAAGCAAATGTCGACGCAGTCCCAAGTTTCCACCGCCAAACCCAAATCGACCCCAAAAGAGATCAGCGGAAACGATAATTTATATGGATTTAACGATGGCGNCGGAAACGATAATTTATATGGATTTAACGATGGCGACTTCATCTCAGACAATGAGTTGGAATCGATTCTTGAACTTGAGAGGTCGGCACAACTACGTGCCACCACCACACAAAGCAGGGTTTCCCCTACTGCCGCGGCTGCATCCACACACCCCGTTCGAAAAAGTGCTGAAACGTTCGTGCGGCAACGTCACCCGTTTCCTTATCCGTTTCCTCCACTGGCTGGAAGTGTTGCAGCTGATGAGGAGTGGAGTAAGTACAAAGAGCGGTTCCAAACTGAAGACCGTTTCCGGACCCCTTGGTTTCAGTCGATCCCCATCTCAGGCTTGAACATTTCCGCTTGCAGTAAGGATCGCATCCGTCGCGCAGGATCCCTGCCAGTTGGTGCAGATGGGAAGCAAGATCTTATTTCCATTCCTAACTGAGATTACAGGTTCTTACTGCTCATTCAAAAAATGTCTCAAAAATGTACACAAATTCAAATAATTAATATGCTAATTAATTTTATAGCGCTTGCCAACTCGTCCGGTGAAGACTCCATCACTCACAAATTCCACGAAAACTATTACACCGACTTGGCTCTACTGATGGAGAAGATACTCAACCGTTTAGAGACTGAATTCCTTGCAGTTGCCTCCTCAAAGTTGACGCAAAATGCAGAATATAGAAACCTACTTGAAAGCATGTTCGAATCATACATTAAACGTAAGTTTTCAGTGCAATCACAATTACATTTTACATATATCAGAAATAATTTTTATAGATAAATTCAGAGTTTTTATTAATTTTTTTCCAGAAAGTATCGACTTGAGCATGACCTCAATCCCCTTCACCCTGATTCGACTCCACCCACCCTTCCTCGACGCACTTCTTTTCTCCACGGTGAAAACGGGAAACTTGTCACTGCTCCACCCCATTTGTTGCTTTAGTCAATCCATTCTGCACAAAACTTTAACCAAGCTCCATTCCGGACAATTTATGGGATCCCCAACTTTCAACTCCACCTCCATCCTGGAGCAAGACCCCGACTTTGAAGTGAACACAAACTACGTGTCAAAATGTAGAAGTGTCGCCCACAAACTCATCAATTTCCTGAGGTCACATCTCAACCCAATCCGGTTCGTAAGCTTATTACCGCACCCCGTCCAAATGCTCTTCTCGATTGAGCTCACTCTCTCCAAAGACCCAAGTCAGTGTCACCTTATCAAGGAGGAGCAGATAGCTCTCGAGATCTTCGAG
>JAHZMY010001824.1:0-14950 GCA_027743915.1 Seira sanloemensis | reverse complement strand
GATGAACTCAATAATTTATTCCATTTACGTATGTTATGGTTAAGTAAGCAATTTTGGTTATGAATATTTGATAAGCAAACTCTTCCACTCGAAAAATGGAACCTTTTTCACAGTCCAAAAACAGCTTTTTGTTTATTAACAAATTTTGTTCAAGCTTTATATATCAGCTATACGAGTTTTATTGATAAAAACTTGGTCTGGTGTTGGAAAATTGGATGACATTTTTATAAGATTTGATTAAATGTTAGAGTCAGAATTGAGAAACAAATTAGGATGAAAGTTGATTTAAAAAGAGTTTTCCTCAATCATGGATGAAAAATGCAATTACATAAAGGAGAAAATATGCAAATCAAATTATTGTCAAGAGAGGTTATTTGAGTGGAATAAATTCACAAAATTTACTAAAGTGTTTAATTTTTCGGGGGATTGTGTGATTTGATTAAGATTTTCTTCCCAGAGGAAAATTTTATCCAGGAGCTATTTAACACATATTTTGAAGGGGTAACAGAAAATGGAGGAATGCGTTAGATTTTGTGTTCCAATGAAGATACAAAGTTACATATTGTAGTATAAATAGCCTTACTTATATAAAACAGTTTTATGAAATGATAGCAGCATATCCTCCAGGCGTAATCTACAATTTATGGTGGTGGTGGTTGGTCAGTCAAACATGTAAATGAAAGTTATCGATGCTCATTAGAGCATAGTTGTTTTAATGGGCCGTACCTCAGTAATATATGTATTTTTTGCATTTTTATTATGATGGAGAGAGCAGCAATAAAAATGAGAGTAAATTGACTGTTACCTCAATTTTGAGATTGTTATCAAACTGGAGTAAAATGTTGGAACATTGTTTTCTCTCTCATTTGAGTCGTTTGTTGCTGAGTGAGTGCGTGTTGCATTGTAGGCGGAGTAGAGAGAAAATGAGCATAACGCATATTGTGTACGAAGAGAACAAAGCGCATTATAAATTTGGAATAAGGGGTGTTCGTTACTTTTTTGATTGTGTCACTACTGACCGATATAATAATTTATGGGGGATGTGATGCGTTCCCTATGCGGTTACTTTGTTTGTGTTTTCGTACTGCGTAATAATAATAATGTTGCATGCATTCATTAAACACACAAGAAGGGGGTGCGTAAGTACCTAACCCTTGTACGGTTGTGTGGACTGTGGTCGGTCCAACACGCTGGACTTTTCAAGTGGCAGCTGAACTGGATATCCTTGACCAATATATGGGCCCACATATGTTCATCCGTTTTAATTTTTTTAGATTTCACAAAATGATATTTCTTTCATACCTGAGTGACTTTAGAGAAGGCAGAGCGGAAGGCAGTTGTAAAAAACACTTTAAATTGGGTAGGACTTGGTAATTAGGAGACTGTAGGCAAAGCATGATTCCGATTAAAATCACAGAAAGGCTCAAAAGTGGCCCTTTCTATATTAAAATTATATAGTGAGAGAAGAACAAGTCAGTTTCTGACCTGGGAAAGTGGGATTTCTGTATGGAAGGGAAAATGCATGACACGACATGAATAAAGATGTGAAAATTTTGTCTTCTTCAGATAGCATAAGTTCTTTGTCCAAATATGGAAAGGAAGTTACAAGAGTCAGAAAATAAAAGGAGGTACAAAGATTTGTACGCCTACGCGGCAGCAAAAGGGCGCCTCGGCTGATGTGAAGTATATATTACCTTATTTGAATAAAAAATGTTGTGTAATGCCGTAACAATGAAGTATTGTTAAAAAATGGATAATATCATCTTCTCATGTCATTCTCCAGAATGACTTTTCTCATGCCCTGTATAAGTATAGGTACCCATACATGATAGTTTATGAGATAGAGCTTTGTGCTGTTTGCAGTTACTTTTTCGCTTGTCATAAAGTATGTCGTTCCTCCCTGAATTTGGAATCAAGTGTTGTGCCCTGCCATATAACGTACATATTAGATTATTGGCCCGTCCATGACGCGCTTTCTTCTCATCGGAATGATACACACACGCGATTTCTTTTTCGGGCTGTGTTATTTCGGCAACTTGGTTAGATAGAAAATGAAAATTCGATTTTGATATGAAAACGAATGCTTTCTTCACATATCCCAAGAGTTTAAAAAGGCTTTGATTACAAAATATACATGTGCTTAGAATTGAATTAGGTGATTCCCACGAAACGGAACTGCCATAATTTTTTCTCAGTAGGAGAACTTGACTAAACTGGATCCAATCCAATATTTAACTTTGAACAAATGCACAGAAAAGGGCAAACATTGCAGATAGGTCTAGCAAGACACATTTTCCAAGTGTTCGTGTTTTTTCCAAGTTTTTTAGGTGCCATAGCTTCGTTCAGCTCGCGTGTTCCGCTTCCGTAACAATACGCGGTAGAAAAAAATGATTCCAAATTACTTTTTTAGGATATAGGGCACGGTGCATGTCAGTGTAAACAGTGGAATGCATAGCATTTTTTTGTACTTTGGCTGGCTTATAATACAATGATTAAGGGGAAGTGAGTGGATGCATTGTACAATACCTACTATTATTACAAAGCTCCGAAATACGTTGAATTTTTTAGCGGTAAGCTATACATAATGCATTATGTTTTGCGCCTACGCAAATTTCTAAAAAAAGTATTTTCGGTCTTTTGTACATGTTTACTATTTCATTTCATTGATGGATAGTATATGTATGCTTGAAGACACGGCACATTTTTTGGTGGAAGCCAAGCTAAAACTTTGGGTACTCTGGCATTGTCTCCTTTTGCCTATTCATGGATATATGCATTGTCAGTCAATTTTTTTCATTCAGAACGAATGTGATGTGAATGTGACCGATGGAACATTTTTGGCTCTCGTGGGTTTGGGTTTTTTGGGCAATGGCAGATATCGTCGGGAGGATCATGTATCACGTTTCATCAGCCCTGTACTGTGCCGTAATCAGATGCACGTTTTTAATATAAATCCAAATGGGAAAAAGGGAAATGCTAAAGTTAAGTTGGGAACAATGAGTTTTTGATGAAACCATTGTTTCCCCAAGATAAATACCAAAGTTTATGGATGAGTCCCTGCGAGAGGAAGCGAGAAAAAGATGGTTAATCAGTCACAATTTTTGGATGGTGGCTTTCAATGATGTGTGTTCAATTTTTGTTTTCATGCCTTGATCCCTAGCATTGATTAAAGATGGACAGGCCTGATTCGTAATATTATGTTAGATTAGATTAGAATAATTGTGTGTCCAGGACTCCAGTGCGGTTGGCATACTACGTTGTTTGCGAAACACCTTTTTCCTGTTTGACCCATTAAAGCGTTGATGATGTCGGTGACGGCTCTTACGTAGATTCCAAAATGGGTAAGGGGTATCACACAAGTTTGACATTGAAAGAAGTTCCGTAGGTCATGAAGGGGAAAGGAAGGGAGAACTTATTGCGTCGTATGCCGGAGCAGTGTTTTATATGCCCACTGCCTAAGTCAACATCTGAACTGCGGTTGGCTCGGCTCTTGGTGGAGCTTGTACCATTTCGACTTTTATTATGACATGGTATTATTATGATGATGATCATGCTTCTCCAGCAAAAGCCTACAAAATCTGCTATGTATAGCCAGTTGTGTGATGCTTCCTTTTCTGCATCGTGAATGCACACATGCCTCCACCGAGAGAAAATCAATAGAGGAAAAGTTTTTTTTGGCACCGTTCCAAGTTCTCTCTGACTTCACATCTTGGACAGAAAGAAGAAACGCAGTTTCTGTGAATTACATAGGTGCATAATATGTATCCTACCTTAAGTTAATGTCATCTGAACCATTTCTTCCGAGAAATAGGAGCAAAAAGTAATCTAATAAGTGAGTATTATGTACTTATCTCTCTGCCGGAACAGCGCCGAGCGCTTCTCCGAGAATGAACCACTCCTCCAAAAATAAGCCGAAGTGTGTTTTTATTTTCATTCCTTGTTTTTTCTCTCCCCGCACACTCTCCATTCAATTGATAAAACTCAGGAATGTGATGCGAGATTCGCATGATGCAATTTTTCTGAAAGGGATGGCTTACGTGCGGAAAACAGTTTTTTTTAGTATACGGTCTTGGTGGTGGTGTGATGTTTTGTCCGATACGGGAGCCTGGCTTCTTGGCGTGGCGAGGCATTCCTCGTGACATTTTTCACAGCTGACGTGAAACGAAGAAAGTATTACATTCTCACTTTTCCTCTCGTATGATATTGAGTACGTTATGGCTTTCTTTTGCTGGTCTTCTGAAAAACAAATGCCTGAGCGTAGTTATTTTTTTGCAAAAGTTTTTGTTGAAGCGCATGAACCCTGCTTGCGATAAGGCAACTTTTTCATCTGTGTTATGGAAAGCGTACCTTATTTTGTGGAAGATGATGATGATTCTTGTTGACTTGACTTTGCTTTCCAAAAAGTTGAATTAAAATTCATTGGCATTTTGGGATGGATTATTGTAACCCTTATGGCAAAATGATGCGGCGAGGCTGGAGGTTGAAGGACCTGCTCTGATTATAGTTTAGGACGAAATACATAATTTGTTTTTCTCGGCAAAAGTCTGATTTTACAGAAGGAGAACGGAAACGAAAATTGAATTTTTGTTTGTACCAAGTACTCATATAATATTGATGAGATGCTACCGCAGCTTCTAAATACTTTAGTAGAGATTAGGCTATAGAAATATAGGCATTTTTTATTTCTTCACAGAATTTGGAGCTCAGAACATATTGCTTTATATTCTTGTTTCCAGATTAAATACCTGAGAGATGAGGAAACGAAGGGAATTGTTGGTCTGAACTACTTTACCTATACATGAATGGAAGTACGTTATAAATGCACATACAAATGCACATACATTTGTTAATGACATATGAACAAGCATGAGAATGTACATCAACATCAGAACATCACATTCAAATTGTGGAGAGACATCGATTCTCCTTATCATTCTGTTACAATCTAATCTGGACATTCAACCTAGAAAGGAATTACAGAACTTGAATCAAAACAACATCTCGAGATTGTGAAAGGCACATTTTGACAAACGTGACTCATATAAGGAGATTTAGACAGGAGGAAATGATTTTTCAAAGCACAAATTTGGACCGAGGCTGTTTAGTTTTGTTGGCATTTATCAAACGAATCATCCTCATGCTTATCAAAACATCCGCCATCCTATAATGTCATTTTGTCTACCTTAATTTCAATTAGTATTTCATTGAACTCTGTTTACAAACTAAAAAACAGCTTCAGGGAAAAAATACATATTTAATGCCAGTATATGAATGATGCATGGAGATGAACGTGATAACGAGAAAAGTGCCATATGGAAAGTCATATAAGTTGATCGTGCTCAGATCACCTCTTTTTTTCAGAGCAAAAGCGAAGCTCTCTGTAACGCATGTTCGCGTTCACATCCGCTCCTGAAGGTTTGGCTTTTAGGTAGTGACTTTTTAGGTCACTTACCTGGTATGAAAATAATATGGAAGAATATTAGATGAAAGCAGATTTGTTTTCGGCACAGGGAATTTTTTTCCGTCTTCCCCTCAGTTTCACATGTTTAGGGAAAAGGAAATGCTCGAATGAGAGAGGCAGAGAGAGAGAGAGAGTGACATGATAGGTCATACTTGCATCATAACAGGGCATAAAAGGTTAACGTTCTTACTGATCTAAAGGCGGTGCTAGCGTAGGTATTTTACGCGTGTTTTATTGTAATATGTGTACACTTCTGTCATTCCAGACTCTTTTTTTCTTCTTTGCTATCACCATTTGTGGAAGCCACTAATTGGATAGGAACAAGAGAGAAAAAACTATTCTAATCAAAATCCTATTTGAAAATTCAGAGTTTCTATTATTCTAGTTTCCCTGCAGGGAACAAAGATGGAAAAAGTATTCTTTTTTTTGATACTGATTACCTTTTTGCTTCTTTGTTCCTGACATGGCTCAAACCGGATAGAAAGTAAACAATTTGTCAATTTGGTAAAGCTGCAGGTTGCTGTAATAAAAAAGAAAGTAAGACAAAACTCAAAGAGGAAGTTCATTGACCGTATGTGCTTCCCTTTTGCTGAATATAGGTAAAAAAAGTTAACTTTGGAAGTTGATGTAGCAAAAACGGATCGAGTTTTGTCTTCTTGAAAATACGCGAAGTTCTGGAGAAAATTTAAACAATGTATTTAATGTTTACATCACGCAACCAATTGGTAATGTTGGAGGAAGACAAGTAGGAATTTTTACTAATTTTAGCAAAAAGTAGTTTTCATCGTTAGAAATTAGAGAAAACTTGGAAAGTCGGAAAAGTTTTAAGTGAATGCGCAATTTTATTTTTTGCTAAGTGAAAAAAAGTTTGAGAGCTTTTGATTCTATGTAAGAGATATGGATATTTGCATATGCCAGTTAAAAAAGTTTTCGAAACACTGCACTTAATGTTATGGGTATGGGTTATGTATGAGCTTGGTAAGTATTATTTTTAAAATCATTACTAATTTACAGTATCAATATTTGCAATAATTAGATGGCAAAAAGCTATTGACTTGTTCTCGGGGGAAATAAAACAATTTCTGTCTCAAAAGTTTGAAAATACATCCATCCGTCTATTTACCTTATGGAAAGTTTCTAATTGCTCATTGTTCTTATCCTCTTTCTCATCAAAGTAAAACTCTAACGTTACATATTATTATGCACTTGACTCTTGTATGTATGTATTCTCCAGTGTTGGCTGCTTTGAGTGAAAGTGGTCTACTCGTTTTTCAAGAGTGCTATCTGGTTATGTAAACTTCAATTTCCGAGCTCCAGGTCCAATTTCACAATTATATTTGTGCCTTTATGATGATCTCCGTCGATTCCGTTCATGGAAGATTTCGCATGCTTTCTCCTCCGCACAAAAAAGTGGGGTTAAAGAACTCTTGTGTAGATACTTATATAACTCTCTCTCTCTCGCCTTCTCTCGTGTCCTCTTGGGCCTCATGTAAATGCAGTTTATGAGCGCTGTTCAGATCCCTTCTTTCTCCACGCTGGATCGCTCTTATATGTTCGCAATTGTAGGTCACAACATTCACCTATGTATGCTTACGCTGGAACTCGTGCAGTTGCAGAGAGTTGCAGCAGCAAAATGGAAAACCCAGTCGGTAATGTGCATGCATTGAATGGCATGAAAGAAAGTTTGCTTTTCTTTTAGTGGCTTTCTTCGAGCAATATTGTATGACAATATTGATTGTTTCCATCATTTCGTCAAATTACGCGAACCTAAAACTTGTTACTACTATTATTACATTCTTCAATAAAAGATGAGATTTCCTCCCATTTTCCTTGATGGAGTTAAGTCGCCCACCTGCGAGCAGGTACATATTACTAGGTATTACTCTGCAGCTGTACATATTATGTATGTTTTAAGGCTTGTAAATGTGTAGAAATAAAAGTCACAATAGCCTTTGCAATCATTGTGTATTGTCGTGTATCGGGAAACATATGCCAAAAAACGCTCAAGGCTCAAATTCAATATGTATCATCTTTTGATCCTTTACGTGGAAACCCAAATTGAAAATAGATTGACTCCAGAACGAACATCCCGAGATATTTGAAACTATCGTCGTGGATAAAATAAAACTCATGTTCAAACATATTGTTCTTTTTTTGTCGTTTCCTGTCTTCACTTTGTGTTCCTCTCTTTTCATGTAGGAGTGACAGGTGAATTTGGTCCTTCTTATTGTGGCACGATCCATTAACTCACAAAAAGAACTGTTCATTTTCTGGAAGAAAAAAGGCACAGGATTGTTTCACTTCGTATGGTCAAGAGAGAGAGAGAGAGAGAGAGAGAAAGTTGTGTATTTTTCGGAAAGTGCACGGGTTCACATTCTTTTCCCGATTCCCCAGGCGTACTTTGTCATGGTCGTACAATGCTCTACTTATTTTCCAGGTTTTTCTTGAAATTTACGGAATGGATTGAGAGATGGACGCTTATACTTTTGTATGAATGTATCTTTTTTCGCAAACACAAAGTTGACAAGCTTGTCACTCAGTCAGTTCTTTCGCTGCACGAGAAAAAAGAAGATTTACTTTCACTCAGTAAATGCTTGCTTTGGTTGAGAAAAATGGAGAGAGGCAGGAGCCTAAAGAGAGAAAGCACGAGGGTATACCTATAAATTCGCGAATGTGGGTTGCGCTATAGTGTGAAAAGAATTGAGGGAAAGTATGCCTTATTAGGAAGGAGGACAATGACCTTACTTCACGTTTTCCATGTGTGTGTGTGCCTTGTCTTTCCCTTTCCTCCAGCTTGCATTACGTATTTACATTTCCAACATGGGAAAGTGTGCAATTTTACAAGAGTGTGTGCATACAAAAGGAAATTATGTGGGTCATGTGGATGGGAGAGAGAAATCATTACCTACTTCTTTTTTTGGCTTAAACCGCAAACGGAAAATTACAGTGGTAAAAAAATCATCAGCTATATAGCAAAAATAATTAATCATCATTGTTTTTTTCTAATCTATTTCAGATTGATACGCTGGGCGACAAGAGTGATGACATACGCCAATTCATTCTCAGCGTTTTGCAACAATATCGCATGAGTAAAGTGCAGTGCTGTGTTTGCAAGGACTTTATGCAAGTGTACGACAGGTGTCCCTTGGTTGATGGCACTTTCTTCATGAGTCCTAGGCAACATCATCCGGACAGCATTCGGGTAAGAGTCACATTTGACATTTTAACTTTCATTTCATTAGGTACATATATGACAGCACTACGGTTCTCATTGCAATTTCTGGTATTGATGCGCCAGGACGGAGGGAGGGAGGAAGGGATAGTTGCTACAGCTGTGTAGTAATAGAGCAGAGACATTTGGTTGGTTTAATTTGTGGGATTTGTAGAAAGTCACGAAACAAAGCAGTTGACTTGTGGATGAATGGTTATAGTTATAGGTATGGTTATAGTAGTATCTTACTAAATGCAAACTTTTTATGATGGCACCGCACCGCTCTCAGCTAAGCTTAAAGTGTTTGCATAGCATTTGACATGAAAACTACAAGGGAGCTTTTCTGGAAGCTTCTATTAAATCCATTTGTCATTTTGGGGAGAAAGCATCTTTTGTGAGATGCTTTTAGAGGAAAATGGTTTTTCCTTTTGTCAAGGAATATCTGCTTGCGTATGTTTGATGGTATTATCACCATTTTTTCCTGAATTTTTTGGACTCAATTTGAATGATGCGATTGGGATTGGAGGGTTTCATTTCACGTGTGGCATTTTTGTAGGTTGTACATATTTGCTCATCCATTTCCTTCAGGGTTGAAAGCAAGTTCTAGATTTCAACTACAATACTTTGCTTTTATGTCACTTTCTTAAATTTGAGAAAACATTAAGGTACCTATCTTATTATTTTTATTATGAGATGGAATACAATACATATGATTTCCTTATCTTTACATCTCGATTATTTCATGAATAAAGTGTGTTTAATTTTGCAATTATTTTCGGGTACAACGTTTTTAGAACTTAATGCAATTAATCATAAAGCCATTTATTAACTTGGGCAATCAAATCAACCCGTGTACCTTGTACTACTACAGAAAGTCCTCAAATTATACACTCATGAATGCATGTAAGTTAGGACATTTTTGCAATTGCAATGCAATTTACGTGACATCTTTAAAATAGGATGACTTCAGGTGGTTAATATATAATTTCTGGTTTACATGCAGCGAAAATTTATTCACAGTTGCACTCACAGCTTGATTATCTCCTATGTAATGCAGTGATATAAAATTACTCTGCCATTTAAGACAAGTCCCGTGCAGAAAGGGAGGAGAAGGGAAATTAGTGCAAATGTCGTGTCACTCCTGCCACCCTCAAACCTACAATCACCACAAAAAAAATTACTGTTTTTGGCAGTATATTAAGCTACAGGAGTGCAAAACCACAATTTGCCAAAAATAAAAAACGTGGGGAGTTGTATCACGAAGGGAATTTTTCACTGGAAGTGTGACAGACTCAAATTAAAGTCCATATTTCAGGGTAATATGTGCACGCTACAAAGTATACCTACATGTATTTCATTTCCTCTTCGGAAATGTGTTCGTAATGACCCCTGCAATCCAAACAAGGTCACATTCAACTTTGTTAACGAGTTCTCCTTAGATTCCACATTGGCCATTTTTTATTTTGACTTAGCTGCGCTATATTACTGGACTGATTCAAAGTGAGAGAGAAGCGGACTGGCGTCATTTCCTTGCGGAAAGTAGTACTATTCCTAAACCAAGACCAAAAACTAGACTGATATGTTATGCAACAAAAAAGGATTTAAAAAGTTTTTTTTGGAACTTTGTTCGAGAAACATGTTTACGTTTTGTCTTTTTAGTAGTGCAGCAGAAGGAGTTCGCGCATCTGTTGCTGCAATTCGTACATGAGTTTTCTTGGCATGGTCTCAATTTATGTATGTCTCTAATCTAATTTTAGGAGCGTTTATTGTTTGTTACGAAATGCATTTTTTGGCAGGAGTGAAAATTGAGATTGGATTCACATAATACATTTTTGTTCAGATTGTGGCATAATGCAAAATTGATTTTTGTGTAACTTCATTTCAGTTTATTGCTTCCAACTTTAGGAACGTGCGTCCGTTGGCAGACTTATCATGTTACACCCATGTCAAGTTGACAGGCAAAGTTTTTGAATTCAAAAACCTGCCATACATATCTACTTTTTTTCCATTCCAAATGGAATTGGCTTTGTGAATAGTAGTGGGAGCCTTGTAATTTGTTCACCATCCATTTCATTACAGTCGAGTAGGGATCGAAAATGGCTCTGAATGGCTGGCGTAATTGATAGTTTTTCCCTAGATTTATATTTTATTACCATTATTAAATTCACCTAAAATATAATCGACTTTGGGCTAATGAAATGAGCCACTATTGAATTCACAGTATACTGCCGGCAACGTTCCATGACCAAGCCTGAAAAAAGTCAGTGAATCAAGCACAACCGCTCATTAGGGATAATCATGTTATCAGGCGAAAATGTGAAATTGTGGACGCTACGCAATATTCTGTAAATAACACATTTTTTATTATTTGATTAAAGAAAACAGACTGTCTGACAGTTTTGTAAAAAAAGCGTCCATGATATGGGATGGGATTACAGAAAAAGAGACAAGACACAGAGTTTTTTGTTGTCTTAGGTCGGAAACGCTGTATAGTACAGCAGTCACACGTGAAGAGATGATTACATTAGATCAGAACTAGGGACAAAGAAAAGATAAAAAAAATTGTGAGTGGATAACATGAGGGAAAAAGCAATTTTTATTTCTCCCCTTGTTTCCTTTCAAAGAAAAATCCTCTTGAAGTATAAAAATACATTGGACTCATTCAGATATTTCAACTTTGTATTTATTTTGGAAGGAGATGGAGGGTGGTGGCGGTAGAAAAAAGTTATATTTTTATCTGGAAAGAGAGAGGAGAGGGCGGTTGGTCTTGGTTTCTTTCATTTTTTTAATGTATTGCATACATAAATAAAAAAATAAGCTTGTTTGAAATCAATGGCGAGATGACGTGACAGCAACGGGAAAACCGGAATTTCGGGGAGTGAGGGTCGGAAGTTTCTGAGAGCATTAGTTTGGTATCGTGAGGGTGAAAACAGCCAGAGAGAGAGAGATGAAATCATTCGGAGAGGGATGAAACCTTGGGCTTCTTCATGGAAATGAGAATGGAGTAGGTCCAGGTCGAAATAAAAAGCACTTCTACTGCTTCAATATCAACGTAAACTGTTTGTTCGTTGGTGTGCGTATATATATTTTTATCTATTTTTCCTCTCTCGCTCCCTTGTCTTCAATCTCTCTCTCTCTAGAAACTTCGGTTTTCTCACTGGCGTGGCGTTTGCAGTGAGATAAAAAGGCCGACCGTTGACGGTGATGCTATCCAGTGCGTGCAGCAGCAGAAGAAGAGCTACGCATTCACACACTATATTCCGGTGCGTATGTATGTGTACACAATTTGGAGTCGAAGAGGGGGAATTATTATATAAGCAGAAGAGAAATGGTTCTTTGGGAAAAGGGTTGTTATTACCCATGTAATGCTCAGCATGCGTGGCCTGCTTGCCATGGTCTCAAAAAATATAATACACTTTAAGGGGTAGAAGGTTGCTTGAGTGAGTAGTGAGGATTCGATGTGGATGGAAAAGTACCTAAAATGATGAAGGAAGTCTCCCGGATGAGTATATGTACGTATACTGAAGTGTTTGTTGGGGTAGGTTACGTTCAGTTCAGTATTTTTCCATGAAAAATTAGGATGTGCATACATCCAGCATGATGAAATGGTGAGCAGGGCATGATGATTGTTCCCATGTACAAGTGCAACCCGGTGGTTTAATGTGACTTCCCTTGTTTTGGATGGAAAAGTACCTAAAATGATGAAGGAAGTCTCCCGGATGAGTATATGTACGTATACTGAAGTGTTTGTTGGGGTAGGTTACGTTCAGTATTTTTCCATGAAAAATTAGGATGTGCATACATCCAGCATGATGAAATGGTGAGCAGAGCATGATGATTGTTCCCATGTACAAGTGCAACCCGGTGGTTTCATGTGACTTCCCTTGTTCATTTTTTTCCAGCAGGGCAGAATAATCAAATGCCTTATTTGGGAATTTAAAGAGACCAGCATTAGGCAGGATATGCAGTACATGGCATGGCAGCAGCACGAAATGTTCATTTTTTTCCAGCAGGGCAGAATAATCAAATGCCTTATTTGGGAATTTAAAGAGACCAGCATTAGGCAGGATATGCAGTACATGGCATGGCAGCAGCACAAAATAATGCTTTGTTCTTGAAATGGATGGTCTTTTGTTCAAAATAATTTTTTGACAGGGTATCGACCATCCAGACGGATGGCTAGAGAGAGAGAGAGTGAGAGAGAAGTGAGAAACTAAATTGTGATTGTAATTGTAATGATGATGATGGTGAGTTTTACAGCTATAAAAAAGTGAGCACTTAAAAAAAAGCAGGGAAATGTAAATGGGGAGACGCCGAAGGGTCCATGGGAAGTTTAATGGTGGAGAAGCAGTAGCTGAAGTGAATTTATATTAAGGAAGGTCTGAGAGAGGTCAACTTGCTTAAAGAGGAAGCAAATGTTGGAGAAGAGAAATTAAAGCCTTCCTGCTTCCAGTCACGTCGAGACTTCCTTAATCCAATGGAGTAGTAAATGGACTCTCCACAATATCCATTTTATGTTGTTCCAGTTCAAAAGCCAATTTTTCTTCATTTAATCACTTTGATTTCTCTCTGGACAAGAATCATATAATGATTGCGATGATGATTTGACAAGCATCCATCTGGGAGAAATTGGAAGGAAAAAGGGTAGCCCAGAAAAACATGTTTTCTTGCTTGAGCTGTGTGTGATGTTGCACTCACTCGCTAACAAGTTTGTCAATTTAAAAGGGATTCTGTAAATAGAAAATTATACGTAGATACCTAGAACTAGAAGGCAAGAAAAAAATCTTGACTTGAATTCTCATCCTCACTACTACTACTGGAGAGGTAAAATGCATTTCTATTTCTATCTTTATGATTATTTTTATTACTCAAAAAGCTCTTTATTCCCTGACAATTTAACACTCGCCAAGTCAGACTGATTTTACGAAGGAAGATTGGGAACTGTCTTATTTTATCTTTATTTTTTCACAATTTGGTCTTGTCGTGGCCCTCGAGAATTGCCTTTAAGCTAGGTCGAGTTAAGATAGGCTAAGGTTTTGTGAGGATGTATGTGGCTTTAAGGAGTCTTTTTGAAGTATAAATTAGAAATTTTAAAGTATTGCATACAAATGCCTCATGATTTTGTACTTCAATTGCATTTCTATGCTTGAGGGACGGATATTAATGTCCTTACGCAATAAATTATGCATGGAACTTCAATATTAACAACTACATACATGCATCGCGTATCTTGCCACCACCACCACCGGAACTATTTATACGACTTGTTTTTCATCTACTGAACCAAAACGACAGCGTAACATCCGTCGAGTCGAGTCTTGCTTTGTTACGTCTTCTCTTGAAAACAAGTTTTAAAAATGTATAATGAGGTAACAAAGAAAAAGGTTATATTTCTCGATTTTTTTACCTACGAAAGAATGCTGATGGCAATGTCATCCTTTACGATTATTTGACTATTGTTTAGCATGTCACTTTAGTCGAAGCGTCAACAGAAGTAAAACTATTTACTACCACTACAGACTACTACAACTTTAATAGCAATGACAGTAGATGGGTTTTAGTTAGGGGGCCATATAATGAAATCGACTTAAAAGCATGTACAACTTTTCACTCTTGATTCAAGTGTCTACCTCTCGTCTCATCCTGTCTCATAAAAAATGTGTCATTGTGGCGATAATTACGAACATAATTTTAAAATTTATTATGGGTAATCATGCACTCTCCCTTTTGTAATGAATGTGGCATGCTATAATTATGCGTACAAAGTTGTATAGATAATTTCACAGTAATTATGTATATATCTCCAGAGCCTTTTCGGGAGACTGCCTACTTCTTTATGCATCCTATGTCCATGCCCTCTGGTTTAAAGGGATATTTTTTCTGCTTTTTGAATGTTAATGGTCCACCAGCTTCTAATGTGTATTGTCTGGAGTGTCTAGCTTCCAGGCAGATTAGGAACCGTCTTTGTTCGAAGGGGAAATCAAGTCAAGAAAGGAGTTAGAGAGTCAGAGACCCTTGAGGCAATTCGAATTTTTTACCACTGGGCACAATAGACAACAGATATACACACACGATCTTCTTACACATATACACACTCGGAGTATTCTATGGAACGGAAAGAAAAGGGAATGACTTGGATGATGCAGATATTTTTAGGAGAAGATTGTAATAAAAAGAGTGTTTTTCATTAGCGAGGAGGCAAGAAGAGCAGTAGTAGTCCTATCCTAATACGGGGGAAGATTAGGAGGCTTAAGGCGAAAAAAGATGGTATTAATTTT
>JAHZMY010001823.1:0-10412 GCA_027743915.1 Seira sanloemensis | reverse complement strand
CATGTATGCATTTCACTTTGTCAGCTTGAAGGTTGATTGTCCTTTTGCCTTGTTCGTAGATACTCATGTTTACTGTGTATTGTTCGCCCTTTTGGTGTAATAATATTTTGACGACCTTTGACTTGCCAATTTGTTTTAAAAAATGTCATTAAAGTACTTTAGCTTGTCAGGTGGTGCTTGCTTTCCCTTGGTCTTTAGGGTATAATAATTAGTTCTAATCATTTATATTCAATATTTTTAAGAAAACGTTGAGGCAATCCTTTCATCTTGATTTATTTATGAGTTAGCAGTCTAATGTTAAAGAAAACTACTTATGTATATCTCATTTTAAATGAATACGTTGAAAGGACTTTCATTCCATTATGTAAGGATCACATGGAGTGGATCAATCATTTACCCTTACATTACATAATATCTATGTAATATGTATTTGTACTTACAAACTGGTAACGACAGAACCGAACTGTAGAACCAGCTTTGGATTATTGTTACGACGAACCTTTTTCACCTAATCTTCAGCAGGAAGTCAAGTTACCCGTTATAAAGTCTGGAGCGGAACTGTTCTTTACCAGTCAAATTTCTCGGAACGGTCCTTCAGTCTCAAGTTTTCGACCTACTAGGCTCTAACGAATGTACATAGTAAAAAAAGAGTAACTTATCATTATTGTACAAGACAAAGTACCTTACTCATGTATATGTACGGACTTATTTCGTGTGACAATAGGTGTTCATCAAATAATTTATGATGTGTATTATCATGCTTTCGATGAATAAAGGTATTCAATATACGCTGCTGAGTGTAAATATTCAAGGGAGATGGATAAGCAAACGCAGTTTTTTTCTCGGGATTCGTGTATGCCTGCGAAAGCCTGAAAAAAGGTTTCTTCTCGGAACCATGTGTATTCTTTTATGTTCATTGTTGTATTTTTTCCATTGCCTTCTCAGGATTTCGGTTGCTCCTTCGATCAAACTCCCTTTCTCATTTTTTGTATCGCATCCTGCTTTTTTTGGAGCGGAAGCCCAGGTGTATGCCTTCACAACTTATTTATTACGCTTTCTTTTTCGGGCGTTTATTCACGAGTAAAAAAGAGAACTCAAGCTGAGCTGCTGATGTATTGTTAATCTAAACGTATTTAAAATGATAAAACAGCAATCAATCAAAACAGCACGGCTGGAAGACGGATACTTTCAACACTCCCTAAAATTATTTGAGGATCCAGCTGTACTATCTTCTGATTAAACCTTGTTTGATACCTTTCTCTTCCCGAATGAAAGATGGAAATTTGTTTTTGGATGGGTGATGGACAACAGAAACTCCTCTGGCTGGGCTAGATGATGAAAGAATACTGGTGGCATCCGCAGCCAGTGGTGAGACAAGTAACTCTCGGAGGCAACCTTTCCAACAAGACGTATTTTCTTCTTGCAAAGCAAAATTTCCATTTTATATAGAAATGGAAGAAATTACTGAAAAACGGTCCAAGTATAAGTTTTCCCCCATATTTACAGCAATTCTGACTACCTGATACCAATTTATATTATTTCTTTAAAAAGAGTACAACTTGAAAGAATCTGCAAAAAAATCCGATACTTTCGGAATCAAGTATTTTATGCAAATCCAGCGGAACGCAAATTATACTCTTACCACTCCTATGCATCGAGGCAGCTTAAATACACAGTAAAAAGTTTACATTGCCAATAATAACATTCCAACATCCGTAAAACTGCCAGATGTACGGTCTCCGAGTCGAAATGAATGACTTTTTTTTTGCGTAATGGTAAAATTGCTGGGGAAAGTCATATCTCCTTGATAGGGAGAAAGTAGAGAGAGAGAGAGAGCCGCGCACATTAATGCACATCCGTTATTGCCATCAGTGGAGCAGAGAAAGACAGGAAAAAGATATATATAGAAATTTCTCCCGACATGAAAATTTTTGTGTGAGTGAGCGTACCAAATAACATTTTTTTGGAAAAGAGAGAAGAATCAGCATTAAAAATGATGCTGCTTTCACTCTCTCTCTCTCTAATTTTCTCTCTACTCCTCCTATTACTCAAGTATTATTCGCTGAGCTAACGGAAACTATCACGCCATCACACATGAATGTACGCAAAGAGCAATTAGGCTATATCTATAACTGCAATAAAAATATGTGCCTTCATACGAACTTCCGTTTTTACCGACCTTTTTCATGTGAAATGAAAAGCATCATCGTAGACATTAAAAGCGTAAAAAGCACTTTAGCCATGCCATATAGGAATAAAAGAACGAAAGAGAAAAAAAAGTTCGTACTAGTCGAACTTTTGGGGGTTAAGGGGAACATACGAAGAAGAGAAAAAATATCCAGTGAAAACACTTTCTATATGTATGCTCATTCTCTCTCTCCGTATCTCTACTTCCATTCTCCGAATTTAAGGCACATAGCATACATGCTTACCATGGTATGGTTTAATATGAGAAATAAGCACTTTCCCCTTAATTCTTTCTCTTAGATCAATGAAAACAGGAGGTCCAACGGCGAACGAATCAAGTCTTCCCAACATATATAGCTCTATAGGAGCAAAGCCTGCCTAACTGCAACTTCTTCTATCCAATGAAGATCGAAATATTTTTTGAGAAGGGCCTTTTTATACTGGAAAGTAAAAGCAGAATGGGGTTCTCTAAGCCAGAACTACTATACCTTTCCACGTATTATAGGGAAACACATGTTGGGATAGGTTTAAAGCAGCAGTTCATATGAAAATAGCACGTAGTTTTGAGCATGTACCTTGCGACGAGAATGCATATGGATGGAATAGCCAGGAGCGAGCCGTTTTTATATTGTTGTGCTTTCTCCGTACTTTCCCTTCCTTTCCCTTGTATTATTTGTACCTATATTTCAGTGCAGCTCTGCTGCTTTTCTATTGTACTTTTTTTACCACCTTTCACAAGACTCTGTGTCTGCAAGTATGTGCACATTGCTATAGTAGGAAAAAGCTGAAATCGCTCATGGACATGTTTCCAAAGCCCATTTCCTCGAGAGAAAGGTCTCAGTCTCATCTCTCTCTATATATGTATATGTAGGTTCACAGGATGATAATCCAAACGTACAATGGGAGAAAAGGCACTCATACAAAGGGATGGAATTCATTTTGTTCTTTTCCCATATTCAGAATTCTGCACATCTTTCTTCATCTCTATAAGGACAAAGTCTATATATTATGGAATAGCAACAAAAGCTTACGTAACATTGGTTCTCTGTATGTGTGTATGTTGATGTAAACTTCTCTTTTTTTGGAGAAAGCCTCATACCCATTTAATTCGTATTTCTGAGCATACATGCACGAGATGTGCTTTCATCATATAAGTCGCACTGCCGCTTCAATATACTTGGTCGTCGCATCTTCCTTCTCCTTTTTTCCTCGGAATCCCAGCGTGTAAGAAAGTCATATAGCGCGTATGCAATAGAGAGAGAAAAAAATATTTTCCCTCCAAACTCGCGCGAGAAAATGGTTATCCTTTCAGCACAAAAGAAGTATGTAAAAAAAGGTGAAGGAAAAAAAGAAGAATTTTTTCCATATGAAACTCCTTTCTTATATAGGGTAGGCTCAAAGTGGAGAGCCGTTTTAGTAGAACTTTCCTCCTCTACTAGTAGCATCATCATCCACATCACCACATCACAGAGAAAGAGCAGAAAAAGGTACGAAATACTCGAGTATTACTACCACGAGAGTACACACACAGTCCTTCTCACATCAAAAGATAAAAGCAAAACCTTTGTTGTAACTGAGTCTATTTGGAAACAAGTTCAGAGTTTTTTTCTTCTCTCTCATACACATATAATCATATACAAGGCTAAAGAGAGAGAGAGTGTGTGTTTTCTCTATTTTGGAAGAGGGGAAGGCAGGAAGGGCAGAAAGAAAAGGCAAAGTGAGTGGGAAAAGGAAAGGCGAGCAAAAGCCTTTTAGACATATACTTTCACTCAATATTATTTCCTTATGTGTGCATATACAAGTACATACACTATCCTGTTACATGCACTTATGAACATTTTTTTGAAACGAACATTTATAGGTTCATTTTTGGACATGGCATTGGTGATGGTGGTGGATTGAATAGTGCCTATATTAATTCAGCTTTTACTTTCACCCAAAAATATACACACATTTTCTCTTGTTTCATAATGCACGCACTCCTTTATTTCACTTTACACTGTGTATATGCATATTGTTTGCTACAGAGAGGAAGACTTGAAGAAGAAAATGTAGGTAGTTGTGTTTCCTGGAATTTCTTTATACCATCTCACTCTCTCTTTATTTTGCGATATAGTGGAAGGAAGGATAATAAAAAAAAGGTTCATACTACTGGTTTCACATTCGTTCTTGTAATAAGTTTACTGGTGCATTTTTATGCATCTTGGAGAGATATACATAATACATAATATCATGTTTACTTTTTTCTCGCGTACACTGGGTAAAGAGTACAGTTATATCAGATGAAATAGAAATATTTGACTCTCGTCCTATTAGCCATGCAATGGAGAGAGAAAGCGAAACGGGTGAAAGTACCTACTAGATATTTACATTCTGCCACATTCCCAAAAAGCTTCATCTGGGTTGAGAATTTTTTTTACCTGAATCGATACCATTCACTCTGACATCAAAAGGTTTAATGTCATACACTTATATGCACACCCAGAGAACTTTTTTTTTACATTATACCCATTCATTCGAGAATGTAAATGCTTTTAACGCAGAATGTAAATACTGAACTTTCCTTTACAAAAATGAGCATTAAAAAATGGAAAGATACTCTGACGCAAGGTATATTATATGCAAAGGTACTCAATTTTTTATGCATGGTTGATTTTTTGTTTGTTTTTATAGACACGCAACTGACATATTTTGCATGTCTTCCCTCAAAATTGGAACAACATCTGGTGTCATACAAGTATATGTCCACGACTTGGTAATCCAAAAGCCTCTACAAAGAAGCATGATGGCTTCTTGTTGAGAGACATATCAGCCCTACCTCTGCAAGAAGGTGGTAAGTTTTGCCTCTTTCACTCTTTTTACAACTTCCGTGCGAAATACTAAGCTTTTTCTCTTTTGCATTTCATGCAAGTTTATTTTTGCCTGTATGGCTTGCATTTACATACACCTTTTTTTTGCATATATCACATCTCATATTTTTATTTTTAACCTGGCACTTGTATGATTGAGTGTATTTACACAATGTGTGTGTGTATGTTCATGCTCTCACTCTTACCTTTCATTACGGGGAGAAACGATATTGGAAAATGACTTTGTAAGCTGATTTCCCCTCGCTTTTATTGCGTTTGGGAGCAACTGAAATAAATTCAACTAGTCCTTACCGAGAGCATACTTATATATTACGCATTCCCATCAAAAGTGAGAGTAATGAGAAAGTCGGAAAGAGGAACTGGGAATGAATCTAGTTAGACTTTCATCTGATGAGGAAGGGAGTCAGCCTGTCTGTCTTATTCAGTTTTCATCATAGAGACTGTTTCATGTTGATCTTTTTATGTCACTAGTCACTATACATCGAAACATGCAAGTACAGAGGACATAGAGACGGGGAGAAGTGAATGAAATGAGAACGACGGAACCAGGATATAAGGTTTCCTCCTTGATTAATATGATTATTCTCCATACTCATTGGGATAGACATGCATGCATCATTTTTCATAAATGAGATCACATCGCATATCACTCGTTTTTTACCTTGCCGTTTCTGCCCATTTACGCAACCCAATAATAAATATGTACGTACGTATGCACACAGGCTTTTGACGAGTGTGTAATAATGACTATAGGTCCTTTTGCATGTTGTTGAATTTCTCATTTCTTCTTCAATCCCCCATAAAAGTCAAATTGTAAAGCCATATAATTTTGTTCCAGGGAGAGAAAAAAGAGTGGTTATGGGTACATGTTTGAAATGTGATAGGAAAGTTCAGGGAAAAGAAAACTTGATATCTTCATCTTTTCCTACAGTTTTTACCTCCCACAGTCATAAAATACGTTTGAGGTTGTATGCTTGTAACTGTAATAAAATACAATCGTATGTTATTTTCAAAAGTCAGTTTTATCGGTTGTGCCGTGTGAGCTCGGGAGTAAAAAAAAGTTGTATTTTATGCTCTCAGAGAAAACAAGACATGTTAAAGGAGAAGGAGACAGAAAGGACAGTTTTTTTGGTGCCCATGTGGTAAACATAAACCACACATAGTGAAAAAAGACTAAATCCATATAGTCCTAAAGGCTTTACGTATTTTTTTACCAGCACAATTTTTTTTTCTATCACGGGATCGGCATAAAATTTACCAAACTAATGCACTCTCTCAGTCAGTCAAGCAGTTCTAGCTCGGTTGTAATGGCCGTACAGTAAAACTAATGATCTGTACGAAGCATTTTATCTTTAGGAGGAGAGCAAACCCAAACGAAATGTATGTACTATAGTATGTGTGCACTTATGTCGATGGATGTATTTTTAGAGACGCATCTCTCATACTCTGTGAGTTATCTTGCAAAAGTTTATATTGATAACGCAAGGCCATAGTTTTTCCGACATGTGCACACGGAGAGATAGATAGATGACGTCCTTTAAACTAGAGAAATTGCTAGTTCAACTCTTCATTTTTTTCCAAGTTGGCTCATGTGCTCGTATCATTTTTACTGCTGCTTATACCTACTTTCCTCGACTCACCTCTGGCTGAAAATGGTGTATCTGTAGAGTGCAGAGAGATGCTATAACTATGAGAGAGAGATGACATGGTGAGAAAAGTGCCATCAAGAGGAGATGGAAAAAGTAATGCACACACTACTGTGTGCAGGACGCAATATTATATTTCTCCACGAGAAGTATCCTAAAAATAAGCAGCGTCTTTTCATGAGATCATACTATTTTGAAAATAAATGTGCGTTTCAGTTTCATTCTATTTTGCGTATTATGTAAAAAGTGCAAAACAGACCTCAGCAAGCTACTTTTGAATGTACATATGTGCCTTTATCCGCCGAGTTTTATTTTTTATTTTTTGTGTGTATGCAAAATAAAATCCTCAGCATATTGCTCTTTTGTGGCATATGTACATGTCAATATTGTAATGAGTTGACAAAGTCCCGACTCAAATCCAAGTCCAAACAGCTCCAGCTTTTCTGTGATTAGTTTAAGCGCATGCACATAGTAAATACTCAGCAAAAATTGGCATTCAGCTTAGTAAATCGGCTTAATTAAAGTTAATGCCACTCCTTTCGCATATTAGAATTTGAACAAAGATATGTGCATCCTCAAGATTATCTTCCCTCCACATCCACACCATACATTACTTTCTAGCAAACAATTCACATGTGAAATTGGTCTCAAAGTCAGAGAGCAAAACCTATCTATCTCTGTTAGTTAAGTTGAAGCGTGTTATCTCTCCATGCATGCGTACAATGTATGATGTGTACTTGTTTTTAAAGCGGCTGGAACACTGCTGGAGCATTTGCCGCGTCCTTTCATTTAATAAGTCAATTCATTCAACCAAAAGCGTATATTTACCAATCTCATACAGACATATATAAAAAGAAGGGATCAGCAGGAGTTTTGAGTAGGCATTTATACGTGTTCCAAGATTACAAGCCTCTTATGTCTAACTATAATCTATTTCTGGAATAAAAATATACGCAGTAGTTTTCACATCATCAGAGCTGAAGTAACAACTTCCCACAGCACATAGCACGCAACACTGGAGTAAGTTTGCCCGGAGGCTTCAAAAGCACACAATCGCACAACTTTCATTAAGGCAGTGAAAAAGTAGAGATTTACAAAATTTTAAGCCCTCTGCTTTATGACGTTTTGAGTTTCATGCTTGATTGCAGTCGCATCAAAGGGAGAGGACAAAAACGGAATATCTGTCATTTCTAATGGAACAGCATCCGCATCCAACCGCCTGTGAACAAAGATCATCATCAACATTTTGGCTTTCCCTCTAAATTCCTGAATAAATCAAGTTTCAAAAGATGTTTCCAACTTTGTACTTTTTAAAAGTCTTTTCCGATTGCGTATTCATGTCCATTTTTTCAATGACTGCAGTTTTTGCACATTTCATCAAAAGCATATTTGTAACACAACAAAAGCCGTACATGCCAAATCCATCCAGTCAAAAGAAAAATGTGATGGTAGTTCTTATACGTTTTCAATGTCATTAATATAAGTCAGCAGTCAGCCCAACACCGAAATGCTCTTTAACAATTCATTGTTGCAGGGCAACAACAATTGAATCCAAAATCTTTTATGAAAGCCCTAAATGATACACACTCCTCTCGAGTTCGCGTCGATACAATTACCTTTGTCCTTTTCGAATATTTTACAAAGTTCGCGTAAATGACTTCGATATGACGATATGAGATGCATGCCAAGCAATATTTCAACTGGAAACCCCTTTTTCTGCAAAAAAAGAAGGAAAAAGTGCTTAAGGCTGGCAGAATTCATTCCTTTTATGGAGTCTTAAGAAGAAAGGTAATATACAATTTCACTTTTTGAAGGGAAAGTACAAAAGAAAGTGGCGGTTTCTCTGTGCTCGCAGTAGCGAAAAGGTATTTTGACTCTCGTCTATGCTCTTATGGCTTTTTGAAGAAATGCTGGAGCTTTAAAGTTACTTTCATTTCCTGTAAGAAGGCGGAGTGAGTGTGTGTGTTGTAAAAGACTGGGAGCCCGTATGGGTGTGCAAAGAAATTAAAGTCATATAAGTACCTATGGGGAGCTTACGGCAGAGGCAGTATTGTAGAAAGTAAAGCCTTTCTCCGCTTTTACGTTCCATGTACATGCATACGCCATAAAATTCGGTTTTATTGCGGAAGGGAAAGGGATAAAAGTTAGAAGAAGGAGGGAAAAGGTACTCCATCTCCTTTTCTCATCTATCACTGTTACAACAACAATAATTCTTCTCCTCTAACCCTTTTAACTTTGAATCCTTTTCCTTTCACTTCTTTGTATATTCCTTGGCGTGGCTACTAAAAGGGTACTTGCGAAGGGATTGCAATGTTTAAATGCTTGGCTCGTGAATGTCTTTCAGGAACAAATTTTGGAGCAATTGTATTTGTGCTAGAAATTAGAATTTGTACAGGATTAAAGCTAGAATCTTTGAATAGTCGAACTTTTTTCCTTCTAATTAATTTTGATTGCACATTTTTAAAGATCTTGTTTTAAAAGTACTTGTGAGTTTTTGAAAATTGCTAAGCTAAAAAGTATTCCTGTCATGCTATGTACGTATGTATACCCACCAAATTCGCAATTTAGCATATACACAGACTCTCATGAGTTTAAAGAGATTATGCTTTTTCACGTTTTGACTGGATAAATTAACTTATACTCATTGTCATCATTCCTTTCAACTTGGCTGTTTCGTACCGATTCTGTTTGTATCTGTACAGCATCATGAGCGTAGCACTCCCTCGCTTTCTGGCTGAGTTTAAAGCTTTTACTTTGACCATCCCGCACTGAAATACTGAATACTGAAGCCATATATGTACCTCAAAAAAGTGTTAAGATTCGCAATGCCGCTATTAAAACACGGCTCGACCTGGGGGAATCATTACCAATGGCATTACCATTGTTCCCGTAAAAAAGTATAAAAAATCATGTTACTCCTCAAATGTCTCATTAAGCCTTGCACTCAACGTTGGGTAAGGTTGTGATTCCAGCCACTACTAATTTGTACTCGCCTTGTGAGCCCTGAAAAACATCTTCAACCTCGCAAAAAATGTTTTCCTGGTATAAATCTATACATTGGATATAATTAATAAGTGCGTAAAAGGCCACAAAACCTATGCATTCGAAAAATTGACATCTCTTCCGTACTTTGCCCTTCATTTGGAACTCTCGACAAACTTGCAGGAAAATGCCAACGCATACATCTATATAAATATGTGAGTCTGCGAGCCAAAAGTTGGGTACATTATGCATGCATAATTGGATTCTCTGGACTTAAGATATGAAAATTACTACATATTATCTCTGTAGCGTGAAAGACAGACTTCATAGGAAAAATTTCCAACATGGGCAATAAAACACACCATGTTAATCTCTCTCTCTCAGATTTAGATGGGCTATCGCTATGTGCAAGACATTTTACTGTACTATAGTTCACCATAAGAAAAATTATTACAGACCTTGTAGTTTAGAGCAGACCGAGGAGGAACAACTTTATTGCGTATTTACTACTTCATCTTTTCAAATAGAATCCGGTATTTGTTATATTGTATTTATATGTTGGTATGTGTACATTCTTCAGTGCTTGTAAAAGTTCATCCTTCTCCACTTTTTTATTATTCTCGCCAATAAGTAATGGAATAATTATCACTGGCTGGGGACTGTGGATTATACTTACGCACGCATGATAATGTGTTGTGGTTGGTAGCGGTCTTTTGGGCTTCTTCTC
>JAHZMY010001821.1:0-11521 GCA_027743915.1 Seira sanloemensis | reverse complement strand
AATAACTTATGCATACACACACGATTTGAAATTAGGCATTCCCTTCTTCATCTGTTACAGGGATGGTGATGTTGATGATAGCGGTAACAGCCAAGATGACGGAAATTCCTCCATCTGCGTCACTTACCTTTCCAACAAAGCTGCCGATACCAGCCGGCAAGAGCCAACAAATCTAACTCCGCCAAAAAATGCCTCCCATTTCTACGCTGTAGGAAATAGCCCTATGGACAAGCCGTTTGAGAAAGTAACATGTGGTTCGAAACTGTTCGAAAATATTGTAAATGAGCATGTGAGCAAGATAAATGAGGATGAAGACACACTTGTGGAAAAGCTGCTGCACTTTTTAAAATCCACTGACAGGTTTATATCCTCGCACAACATATGCAAAACCAATTTGAGTATACGATTATTTGCACGTGTAAGAAAATAGCTATTAAAATTCCTTGTCAAATTCCAGATACTTTCCTGACACAAACATGGAAGCTCAAGCAAAGGGGACCGCAGTACCTTCAGCCCTTCTTCCCTACCTAAGCTCAATCTTTGTTCACGTCCCCGGCGTCGACTATGGAACGCGAACACACACCGTACTACTCATTGACACAGAGAACCAAGTCACATTCCATGAATGGACTATGAAGCAACCCCTCGACCCCAGCAGGCCAGAGTGGGTTTATACCAAAGAAATGTTTAAAATAGATGCTAAGCTGTAGTCGTTATAAAAGTTTTTAATAAAAGTGTATGATTACTATACCTGAATGATGAATGCCACATCTGCGGACGAATCTGCTTCAGGCTCTTCCTCCGTTGACTCTTGCGCGGTTGGGGTCACCTCCTTCACCTCTTGAATGAGGAGTCGCTTCTTCTTCGTCTTTTTTGGTTTTGCCGGCGTCTCCGTCGTGTCGGTCGTGGTGGACGTGGCACTCTCTGTAGTTTCCTTTTTCGTCGGCTTTTTTAACGAGAAGTTCACTTTGGCGTAGTCCCCGTCTGAGCTGGATGGTGAACTGGAAGGGAGAGAGACTTTCGGTGGAGGTGCGCTGATAGTAAGAGTACTGGGTGCGGGAGATCGTTCCTTACTCTTGTCTCTGAAGGAGGGGGTGCGTGTTCTCGCTCGGGGGGTTGGGGGTGGACTCGGACTACTGCTTTCGGAAGAACCTCCTCCACCAAAACTATTCGCTTTCTTTAGCTTAATAGTCACAGTTTCAGCGGTGGAAGACGTGCTACTGCTGCTAGTATTATTGGTACTTGACTCTGAGGCTTTGTTCGATGCCTCATACTCCACGTCGGTTAGGTCAGTGGTTCTCCGTCGTTGAAGAACGGGTGTATCTGCATTTATTAATTATTCAATAAACATGTTGAAAGTACCTAAGTAAATTGGATTTAAAGTGCAGTAATGAAAGCATTCCGCTTACCACCGGGAAGAGATAATGAATCCATTGCAGAAGAAGGTCTACTCGTGTCATCTCGAAATCTGCTCAGTCTAAAGTCACAACAAATATAAATCAAGCATGCAGATTTAGAGAAAGCGGAGAAACTACGTACTACGACATAAAGAAATGTTTTTTTTTTGTAAAATTGCATATGACAGTAGATATTATGTACATAAGCTCTCAATCTCAACTGACCTACTGCGTGCTTCGGATGAGATCGACGAATAAGGGGTACTAAAGTCTTTGTTAATATCGGTAGAAGAACCTAAACCGCTTGTGGACGTGGACGACGTGGAGGATGTGCTGGACCGAGCTGAGGAGGCAGTATCATCTGACAAAGTGGAATAGGAGGAATATTTCGATCGATAAGATGAACCAGAGGTTGACGAACTTGAAAGCTTGTCCAGCGAAAGGGCGGAGGAACTGAGCAGGGCCGCGGTGCTCTCCGTCGTCGCCTCCTCCTTCTTTACTGTGTGCTCTTTGTAATCTCTGCATAAAAATGCATGCAAGTATTACTACCTAAATTATATGAACTTGAGCCAAAATAAAGCTGTATTTTAAAAGTTCATCATCATAGATGTAATATGATTTAAAGGTCATACCTGAAACATCTTTTGCACCTTGTGGGCCACCTCACTTGCGGGTGAAACCCCAAAGGGCACAAAGGATCCTTCCCCATGTTTTAGCAAATGTGAAAGAATTCCTCCGCCAAATTTTATATGACTTTGTCACACTACAAATTATTATAGAGCACTGCACTAGTCAAAAAAATCACTTTGCGTGTATTGCACAGGGTATCAGAATTAGTAGTAGCACCATGAGAAAAAAATCGGTGTAATATTCCTACCGATGAAAAGTGGTTGAAAAATAATGAGAACTCTGCTTACTTTAATTAAATCCTTAATTAAAATATCCGCTTTTCGATAAAAGCCCTATATATATATAATATTATGTGAAATGACTACAACATATCGCCAATTTCTCCCTATATCTCATATGAAAGGAAGTGTGCTTCGATCTGATTTTTACAGCTTCCTTTCACCACATCACTCTTCCATATCTTCGTGGTCTTGCGTGCTAAAGGCTGTTGATTAAGACACTTTGATTACGATGATGATGCGGCATTCGTATACACATCTCTATTAGGTATATCTATGTAGCCACGACTTAGTCTTAGAATATATACTTTTTTTCTCGGGGCCAATTTTTTTTTGTTGCATTCAATTCCAATGACCTAATTTAGGGAAAACAGTTGAGAAAAAAATTATACATTTCTGCAATCATCGCTCAAAAAGATTTTTCTTTCCCTTTTTCTTGCGTGATGACGACTATGACAAATTTTTAAGGCTGTTGATTAAGACACTTTGATTACGATGATGATGCGGCATTCGTATACACATCTCTATTATAGGTATATCTATGTAGCCACGACTTAGTCTTAGAATATATACTTTTTTTTCTCGGGGCCAATTTTTTTGTTGCATTCAATTCCAATGACCTAATTTAGGGAAAACAGTTGAGAAAAAAATGATACATTTCTGCAATCATCGCTCAAAAAGATTTTTCTTTCCCTTTTTCTTGCGTGATGACGACTATGACAAATTTTCCCTGCTCCGCCTTTACTATCTTTCCCTGCCTTCATTATAAAAGGACTATCCTCCCTGGAAAGGAAATCTCTGAGGGAGAAAATGTATTCACGAAAAAAAGAAGGTGAAGTAAAAAAAATAATATTACATTATGCACTCGCAAAAATTCCACTAGAAAATATCGTTTTGACTCTACACTACGTTTCGTTTTTCGTCAAACAATGCATGATCAGTACTACGCGAAGGAGCAGCAGAAGTGTTACAAAAGCGTATAATTAAAGCTATAGACAGATTAGACGAAAAAGACTGAGGGTCGGAATGGGGCTCCGACAAGTGAGAAAATGGACTATCCGAGAGTTCCGAACTACATATTATCATCAGCATCATCACCCTCACCCTCATTGCAAAAACGGCGCACGGCATTGTAATGGGCTTGCTCATTCCTCATCCTCACATAAAATACACATATAACAACATACGCACGTATGAGAATGAGACGGAGGAGGACGTGTAAAAGAAAAGAGGTTCGAAAACTTTGTCTAAAATTAGTCCATCCACTTTTTTCCCCACTACTAGTAGACGTTTCGTTCCCAAACCAAGTGGTGTGGTGACCGTGATCAGTATAATATAGCATCTGTGTGAGGAGGGGATATCTTATGGGATCAACGTGGAGGAGAGAAAAAAACGCCTTTTTCCTACATCCTCCTCAGTCAGAGTCAGAGTCAGAGCCTACTGATTCAATCAAAGAATGAGAGCAACTAACCTTTATTCCAATGATGCAAACTTGGCAAATGCACCGACCGTGCCATAATAAATAACGCTGGGCCTTTTCAACATGCTCACATAAATTGGTGCAGAATAGGGATTCAGCGTAGGAATTGTATGTGAGCATGCTTTTGTAGACAGAGACTGTGTTTTGAAAGAAAAGAGTTCTTGCTTATCTTTATGTTTGTCTCCTTCGTTCAGCAGTACAAATGTAAAAGGAAAAGTCGGGGCTAGTTAGCAATTTACTTTATCATCCACAGTTTGGTTCGAAGCATACGCTCTGAACGAACGTCCCAACTCCTCTGTCATAAATTGATGCAGAATAGGGATTCAGCGTAGGAATGAATATATGTGAGCATGCTTTTGTAGACAGAGACTGTGTTTTGAAAGAAAAGAGTTCTTGCTTATCTTTATGTTTGTCTCCTTCATTCAGTAGTACAAATGTAAAAGGAAAAGTCGGGACTAGTTAGCAATTTACTTTATCATCCACAGTTTGGTTCGAAGCACACGCTCCGAACGAACGTCCCAACTCCTCTGGTTCAAGAGAAACAGAGAATTCTTTGTGAGAACAAAAAAACTCGCAGAAAGTGGTAAATGGGATGCGGTTTTGTGCTTGTAAGTGTAATTCGTTAAAATGTTTACAGGATATAATGGACTCTCAGGAGACAATAGTTTGAGAAATTGGAGAGCAATTATGCAGTTGCACCAGAGAAAATATCAGGAAGAAAATGCGCTCGGAATGAGATGATGATGATGTAACAAACAGCATCGGATCGGAATTCATGGGAGTAGTTTGCAAGCGCAAAGGGGTAATTGATCTCATGCCTTGTGCAATGAACTTTCCGAGATGAGATGAGATGCGTGTGTGCGGCCAGAATGTGAAATGGGTTTGATGAGAGACACCCACTTATAAAAACATGACATGATGAGACTTTAAAATGATTTACAAGAATATTTTGCACTTTAATACAAAATTTTCGGCTAAAATTCAGATCCGTATATAAAGACCGTATTTAAATGACGGCTAATTATGTACAAAGGTACGTAATATATAATTCATAATCATTTGTTAAAAGGTACCAACTACTGAAATCAATAATTTGAAAACTAAAAGCAAAATTAATTAATTAGCTTAAAGTAAACAACTTTTGTTAGCCTTGAATAGCAAGTTGCACTGGTTTCTTCTTTTTCGACTTTGGGAGGAGAATAGGAACTTTGAACACAGCCCTGAAAAAGTACATGAAAAACATATTTTATGCCTTTGGTCCATATTACACGATATTACAGACTAGATTTTAGAGTTTAAAAATATGAAACTTACTGGCAGGTTGTACAAATAGGACTAAACTTGCAGAAAACTGGGCGAAAGGAGCAGCACCAATTAGCAAACAAATCATGTATGTACATTACATTTCATTCAATAATAATATTATGAATGTATACATGGCTGTTCAAAAATATATACTTACTTGAAAGACAAACACTACAAACGTATCCCTGGTCGATAAGCTGACGATGGCAAAAGCACGCTGCTCGGTAATCTACTGGCACCGGTGGAGGCAGTGCCAGCTGTTTTCGTAATGAAGCGTCTGGTAGGAATACCCACTGAAAAAAATGCCATCATACATTATCATATTATTCATTGCATCAATCAACTGTCAATTTGCAAAGGGGTTCTTTTCTTGTACCAATAAATACTGCAAAAGTCCTTGTATATGAGGAGGTCTCAAATAGATTCCACCAGTAATATCTGCCCCTTGGCTGAGAAGGGTCGCGTAAGGCCCCAAAACACAAGCGTCTATGGTCACCCCCTGCATACATTAAAAGAAATGACACATGTATGACACATGTATGTTGTAAGCCGTTGACTTTAATATTCAAAAATGATAAACCACAACGCAACTCACCAATTTTTGTGCAGTGAAGAACACATTCATGAAAGACATGTACTGGGCGGTAGACTCTGAGCTTCCCGAGACTACAAGAATCCTAGAGTTTAACTTTTCGCCAGGACTTAATTCTTTCTCTTTTCTAAATCGAAAAAACAGCACAATTGATATGAAAGACATGTACTGGGCGGTAGACTCTGAGCTTCCCGAGACTACAAGAATCCTAGAGTTTAACTTTTCGCCAGGACTTAATTCTTTCTCTTTTCTAAATCGAAAAAACACCACAATTGATTACATAAACTAAGTTGGCTGGTTAGATTTAGGTAGCATTGGGTATTTGAACTAATATAATTTCTTTATTTATCTAACTATTAGCAAACCTGTTGATGTAGCACAGGGCCCTGCCCAAAGCACTTGCTAAGCACGTTGTAAAGTTTCCACTGACATCGGAGCCCGATTTGAAGTTTTTAAAGGCGTCACTCAACATGAAACTTTTAATTTGAGACCGTACACTGTGTTCCAGTTCCAAGAAAACTTCGTACTGCCCGTCCACCTGACGAATTCGTTGACCCTCCCGATGTTCTAGAGGATACAATATATGACTGGAATGATAACAAAAACGACAAGCAGTTAACAGAGGCATTTTAAAACTTCTAACATTCAAAGCTAAACCCATAAAACCCATGTGTTGTCATAATTCATTATGTAAGTAAACTTACCTTTGATGAACATGAGACGTGATAATACAAGTCTGATTAGTTGCTTGCAGCATTAAATGAGCATTACAGAAAGTGAGTACTGAATCGACACAGTNATGTAAGTAAACTTACCTTTGATGAACATGAGACGTGATAATACAAGTCTGATTAGTTGCTTGCAGCATTAAATGAGCATTACAGAAAGTGAGTACTGAATCGACACAGTTGCAAAACTGCTTAGAATCCGCACGGATGTACTTTTGGGCTGGATTCACATCAATAACGACCACTAAAAGGTTGCTTTCGATTTCCATGTTTACTTCCGGTAGATTATCGCCGTATCACACAAACGTCAACTTATTAAACATTAACTTACGACTTGTACAATCTATTTGTTAAATCTTGCCGGAACCAAACTATTTCGAAAGCGAATTGTCCATGCTTTGACAGACAATTAAATACAATACAATACAATCAATACATGGTACGATAAACTTGTCAATTAGGTTTCACACTTTTGTCCTTGTTCGTTGTAATTTAATTGCAAACGCATTAGTAAAATATAAATTAATGCAAGAAGACATCAGCTCTAGTTGTCGGCAAAAGTAATGTGTATTTTTCGGCGCCTCGTCTCAAGAAAGCCTGGATGTAAAGATAATGCATATTGCATGTGCTCTTGCAACTTGTGTGAGGAAAACGACTTTACATTGACGGTGTTTTATGGAATTTGTAACTTTTTTTATTAAAATATATTATGTGGATAATATGTGATTAATGACACAATTTTATATTGGATTTAAATTTTTATATCAACTTGTGATGATATATATAAGATAGAATGTCGATGTGAAATGCATATGATGTAATACATATGAAATATGCATGAAAAGAAATAGCTACAATTATTTCCTAACTATATATTTTAGTTTCGGCAATAGTTAAAAAAATCTATTATTACGATAAATGATATTTGTGAAAACAACTCTTACAATATACTTTTATACTTCGGATTACGTAAGGTTTAAAAGTCTAATGAATATGGAAAATACTCCATATTTTAAAGAAATATTTCAAATCCGAGCGCAGAATCGAATTCTACGCACAAAATTACATTACATAACCATGCTTGGGCAAGTAGTTTGAAAATTAGTTATGTCACATAAGTTATGTGACATAACTAATTTCCAAAGTATTTGGAGAATTTAAACAAATTCACTTCCGAAATTGAAATTAAAAGGGAAGACTCCCCCCTTTGGTTCGCTCGGAAAAAAATGAAGAGAAGGGTCCCCCCTTTGCTGTTAGGATTTCCAGATTTTCTCCCAAAACTCGCTCTCGGCTCAGCTCGACAAAAGCCGGAATGAAAAAAAGTTGAGCCAGAGAATTTTCTGTGCATAGAGATTAGAACATTTGACTCATACGTACCATTTTGCCATTGTGAGCGGTAACAGTCACGAGTTCGATTTCACTGAGCAGCAATACTTTTTGGTCCGTTTTCGCCGTTTTTCCAAAACTCGCTCAGAGTTTGTACAAATCCACAGAAATCTAACACCAAAGAGGGGGGTCTTTGTTCTTAATGTAAAAAAAAATGTTTTCGAATTTTATGAATATAAGCTCTAGTCATGAATATGTATATTCAAGCTGGTTAAAAAACGGTAGACCAAAGTTTTATTCTTCATCGAAAATTTGAGATATTAACAATTATTGAAATGGTCTTCATTATAACTTATCTCTCTAGAACTTTTATAAAGGTCTCCCTTGGCATTTCTATCCGTCCCACCATTTTCATTCGCTTTTTCCCTTCTGCCTGGCGTTTGAGCAGTTTATCCCTTCTCGTCCTATCGCCTCCATACTGAAATTGAAAGTATTATTAATTGCAAAATACCTGTAAAATATGATTAGGATTTATATACTAACTTACCAATTTTGCCGCTACATCTTTTCTTAAAGCCTTTATGTCTTCACGTGCTACAATTTTTCCATTTATTGCGGCCTGAACGCTTACCTGTACACATATCCAAAAAGTGGATAAATTAAAATATTTTACATGAATAATGCTGTCCAATAATGATTTAGTAAAACAAAACTTACAACAAACTGATGCCGGGGAATGGTATCCCTCAGTTTGGCACAAATCTCTTTCCCTCGTTCCCTCGCCTTTGTTACATGTACGATTTGGGTCATTTCCTCAACAATGTTTCCGTTTAACAAAATATTCATCTAATTTGATGAGATCCAAATAAATAGTGAACATTTTACCTGAAACCGATTGGGCGCTTTTCAAATGTTGTAATATGGTAAACAAACCTTTGTCAAATTCGATTGCTCATACCCCAACTCTTCGTAGTCGAAAGATGCGTAGCCGGAAGTTATGGACTTTAGCTTATCGTAAAAATCTACCACAATTTCATTCAGTGGCAACTTGAAGGTGATGATGATTCTCTCCGCATCTAAATTTCTAGAGTCCCTTTGCACTCCCCTTCTATCCATACACAGACCCATTATGTCACCCAAGAATACATCTGCAAAAAAAAACAAATGTCATGTTAGTCTACAAATTCCAAATACATAACTTGTAAAAACTACCAACAGAGTCTGTTGGACAGACGGCTTCGCACCTGGAGTAATAATAGTTCCTAAAACAAACGGCTCGTACATTTCTTCAATGATGTTTGGGTCGGGCAAACTAGATGGGTTGGTCACGGAGATAATTTCGCCACCGTACGCTTTGATATTTTTGGCTCCTACAATTTTCACTTTTACAGGGACATTAGGTGCGGTTAACACTACCTGTGCGCCATATTCTTGTTCCAGCCGTTGATTAAACACGTCCATGTGCAAAACGCCGAGAAACCCTAATCTCCATCCGTGTCCCAAAGCTGCGCTGCGATTTAAAAGGTTCCAGGTAAAAGATTTTATTCAGAACATACCTTTCGATTCAACTTGTAATTTTAAGTGTACATTACCTTGATTCAACTTTAGCATCGACACTAGAATCGTTTAGTAGTAGCTTTTCAAGAGCGCTTTTGAGTACCACGTGCTCCGACTGATCCATCGGATACACGCCAGCAAAAACCATGGGTTTCGCCTTTAGGAATCCGGGTAGCGCCTCGACAGGACTGTTTGTCGCGTACACGGTCCCTCCCATCGTCGCCTCCTTGATGCTTCTCATGTTGCAGTACAAATATCCAACTTGACCAGCGTACCTACAAAAAAGGAATTTTACAGTCTTAAAGATCACATGTTGAATTATGATAATTCAATTGAAACTTTCAAAACTCTTACAACGTCTTTAATGGAGATGGATCGGGATATAAAACGCCAATTTCTTTAATTTCATACGACTTTCCTGACTGAGCAATAGTAATATTTTGTGAGAGTCTGAGATGGCCGTCAAAAACTGCTACAAGTAAGGCGACACCTTTGTACTTGTCATACCAAGAGTCGAAAACGAGGGCCTTCGTGGGGAGGTTGCGAACTCCTACAACAAATAGCATGTTAATATTAATATATCTTACAAGTAGACGCGCAGCTGGCACAAGGAAATATCTTTATTAGTCTGTAGCTTAATTACCGCTTGGAGGAGGAATTTCTCGTACGACAGCTTCTAAAACCTCTTCGATTCCAATGCCCATTTTCGCCGATATTCTGAGAACGGAATCTTTCGGAATTTCGAATATACTATTCAGCTGCTCGCACACCAAATCAGGATTAGCGTGCTTTAGGTCGATTTTATTCAAGACAGGAATTATGACGAGATCTTTGGTAAATGCGAGATAAAAGTTGGCCATTGTTTGTGCCTACGTCAATAAAATTCATAGCCATTATTTGTTTCAATCACAAATTATAACAATATCTTATGAATATTTTGAAATACCTGAACACCTTGATTAGCATCAACTACGAGAATCACCCCATCACATGCAGACATTGACCGGGACACCTCGTAGCAAAAGTCAACATGACCTGGAAGTTTAAAAGGAATATCTCAGTGTTAGACACCCTGAGCTTTTTAAAGATATTTTTGAACTTCTGATTCAAAAGTCTCAAGGAGACAGGCACCCGATTGCTTGTTGTCTGTCGACTTTGAAATTGTCCCTAATAAAATAACCAAATAAACCACAAAAAAATATTTATTACCCATCCAAACATCAAAAATTTATTAACACCAACGCATTATAAGTCAATTATTGAATTAATTCTTGAACCTTTTGTTTCGCATTACCTGTAAATTCCAATAAACGGTCAGCCAACGTACTTTTTCCATGATCAATGTGAGCAATAATACTGAAATTTCGTATTCTTTCAGGAGGAAATTCAGCAGTGTTTATACAAAACTCGGGGGAATCATCGCCACCACTAGATTTACCGGCGGTGGAGGAACAAAATCTTCTCAGGTAATGACTTTTGTGTTTGCATGTTGATCTAAAATTTCTAAATGCACCATAACTAGTTCTTGTAACAGGGACACTGGTATATTTAGGTAATTGAAAACTAGCACTGCTGGAAGCTTGTCTTCCAACTTGCCACTTGTGGGGATTTGACACACATCGTCCAAAGATTACCAGTGATCTACTTCTCACTCTAAAAATCTCGGTTTCTAAAAACATTTCAAATCATGCTATTTAGGGGTTCATACTATTTAAAAATGAAGTTTGAACCGGATTACCGAAAATCACAAGTGCTCAAACTTTAACAAGAATACAGCTATATAAGTCTATATCATTCGTATTTATTTACATTTTTAGGACGTCCACGTGATAATATCATCTGTCCAGCTTTGTCTATTCAAGATGCACTTTTTTGTGGACTTTTTGGCGAGAGCTTGTGTGCAGAAAGTCAAAGTAGAAAGCATTTCCTTTGTTCACAAATATGAAAATGTATGCACAAATCCCATGCTTGTATTCCGGAAATCGTCATGTTTATGTGAAAAGTGATAAAAAAGAAGTAGCTGAAAAGTGACAGTAAAATCAAATAATGATATTTTATTTCAATTGTCAAGAATATGAAATATATGAAAACTGAATGTAATATAAGGTTAATAAGATTTATTTATATAAGTTAAAGAAATGTATTTTACTTGTGTCACAATTTTGTAATTACCTCAATGGAGGGAAATTTTTGACAATAAACGTCATTATTATTATTATTATTATTAT
>JAHZMY010001820.1:0-12667 GCA_027743915.1 Seira sanloemensis | reverse complement strand
TGAAAGTGGACGCGAGTGAGTACTTTAGCACTACTTCTGTACCCTTTGTTTTATATATTCTTTCCAGAAGTCGTAAAGCATTTATGCATTTTTATGTGTTAAGAATTAAAACTATTTAACGAATAAAACTCACCCGATAATTATCCAACAATGATTACAGTAACACACTGAATAGTTGTTTTCAGGAATTGCAATCAACAAAAATTGCAAATACGCAGTCAATTAAAATTTGCATGTCGATATGATCTAAATATAGAAAGAATAAACTGGATTTCACAAATCCAAATTTTGGCACAAAATAACTATTAGCTAAATGTAAATATTATGTTTGGCATATTATGCACAGGAGTATATGCTGATGTACATATGCATTGCAAGCACGACTTTCATTATTATCCGGTTAATCAGAACTAGTAATTTCTCCGGGCTCCCTTTCCTCATTCAATTCTTTTCTCCTCACCGACTTTGGCATTTTTTCCATTAGTTGAAGTGCCCGAGGTCCACACGTTGAAACTTTATCACAATTTGCGACGTTCTCGACCTCAGCACTACTAATGGAACAGAGCGATTTGCTGTCATTATCGCCCCTCTTCCAAAACCTGTAGGAATAAAAACATATTTACAAAAATAATCAAGCACTAAACTATTTCGTCATTTGATTGAAGAATAATCTAGTGAACTCACGTTTCCGACACTGACAATATTTTCGCTCCTGACTGGGTACATACACCAAACGGACGTCTCTCTGGTTCATGCGTCGGTGCCTTTTTTACTTCCGGTTCTTTTTTACCAGAAGCCTCTTCCTCCCTACAGAACAACTGAAGGTTATTTCAAAGGAACTAAAAGCACACTAGGGAAAAATGTTCATACCAATCAGAATAGACAAGGTCGGGATGACTTGGTACAACAATCCGAACTTTGACGCTTTTCCTGCTGCTCGCCACGGAATGTGTCGGTGACGGAATGAAAGTGGCCGGTATAAATCTTCGTCCTTTCGACTGACTTGGTTCTGCCCTCTCCTGAACTCTCTCACTCACAAAATTCTCCTTGGTCTTTTCGTCCCACGTAGGTTCTGGAGGGGCTCGGCGAACAAAATGATTTTTATAGTTGGAGTATTCCGACGAGTCACTTCTGGCTGCCAATTTCCTCCTTTGAGACTTCTTTTTCCGCTTCTTTTTTCGTCTTCTACGCGACTTTCGCCGCTCCTTGTGATACCTCCTTTCTTTCTCGGAACTGAACGAGCTGCTGCTGCTGCTGCTCGTCGTTGAGGACGCACGGGCCCGACGTTTCCGCTTCTTCTTGCCACTTTTCTGTTCTCTCAAGTTCTCTGCGTCCGACAAATTCACAATCTCGGGTCGGCGCTCGGGGGACTTGATGGGTCTGGAATTATCGCGACTAGGGAATTTTTCGATGTCAAGATTGAAAGACTTTTTGGTAGAATCGGGGCGATCACGCGCACATCGCTCCATCATGACGAATTGCATAATACCAGGTGGCAATTTCGGCTTGGTCGACGTGCTCTCGGGCGTTGGACTGGACGCTTGAGAATGGTACTCCCCAAGCGTTGTGTCACTCCCAGAGCCATTAGCCTTTGCTTTTCTACGCGTTGTGAGGAGGTTTAGGGAATTTCGTGCCTTTTTAACGGATTTTTTCACTTGGGCTAGCTCTAAGCCAGTATGAGTTATGCCGATCTCGGCGTCATGTGGTGTAAGTGGGTCGTCCTAAAATGGAGAAGAAAAAAATAAATTATAAAGTGAAAAATAAATAAAACAAAGTCGAACACTTTTTGTCTTTTACATATTTATTTTTTATTTGCATAAGCACTGGGATGTAATAACACGAATTTATTAATCCCAAAAATACCTCTCATAAAAATTACATTAGTTATTTAATGTAAACGAATAAAACTACAACAACTGCTTCCAAGAGTTCCCATTTAGAACAACGACGACAAATGACACACATAATCTAATTTAAAACAATAATCCATTGAAAGTGAAAGGTCTCTTCTTGCCTGAACTCTTCCATAGAAAATGCTTAGCCTAGTTATATACTCTCTGTAAAGTATAAAAAGTAAGAAGTTCAAGAGAAATTTCAATAATGAGCGTTTCTTCATCACTAGACCTTATCACGATGCGAGTTCATAACCGGATTTCCCGAGTAGTTGCGCCGACTAAATGGAGAGTGCCTTCCAGAGTTTGACTCTGAAGCTGAAGAGCTTCGGGTTCGGTCCCTGTCCCATTCATCACGTTCTTCTCTCACGTTTCGATGGAACATACTGAAATTTAAAAACAAGGTTAAGTAATTTACATCCTTAATAACAACATACAATATTTCATGTACGTTAACATGCAACTCACGGAACATTAGTGCCAGACAACTGAGGCACAGCGGATCCCACGACGTGGCTGCTCGCAATCGAGTACATTTTACTGACTGTTCCATGGCCAGGGCGTTGACTATTTGTGGACGCTCCAGAAGATAAGGCTGTCGTAGTTGATGGGCTTTTCTGAGTTGGAGCCGGTCCGACATTTACCGATGGCACTATTTTACCGACGAGTTTCCTTAATTCGTCATCAGAAATGTGATTTCTTCCCATTGTCAGCAGGAAGCCGACAATTGCCTTCGCAATCTGTTCCTTCTGTGCCTCAGACAATGTTTTGCTACCCGGGACCGCGGGTTCAGCAGGAGGTGGAGGTGGCTTACTGGGCCCCGCAGTGACACCGCCGCCCCTGTCACTCCCATTACTCGAAAGAGAGCTGACGTCCTGTTTCTCAAGCTCTTTGAGTGCGGATGCCGCAGACGCGATTTTGCTTCGATGCTTTTGACACTTTGGATCCTCCAATAATGAGGTCAAGCTGAACAATGTCACGTTCAACTTATGTAGCACTTCTCCCGTGTGCACGTTCGCGCGAATCTAATATGAATTATATTATGACTTAATGGTATGCAAATAAAGAAAATCGAACGTCTTCACGGAAGAAAAAAACTAACCATTGCCAAGAAGCGATCGCGAATGCTAAAAAGCATCACGACAAAATCTTCTTCATCCAATAATTCAAGTGATTTGTTTCGCTTTTTGAGGTCCAAAGCTTCAGCCTATTTATATTATATTACAGCAAAATGTAAGTCGTGATAATTGTGAGACCAAAATGGACATTTTTATGCACAAGATGTCAAACACTTGTTGACACAAGCAACCCAGACTGAAGATTACAATCAATTAAATGCAATAAGGGGTAATAAAACTTACCCGCTGAAAATACTCTTTCACTTGAGGTGAGAAAAAGCTCAGTTCAAATTCCAAATCTATGGACATCACGCGCAACACTTGAACCAACGCAAGTCCGTTGAATTCGACACTTTCGATGCTCTGAGATTCTGATACGTCACTTCGGCCTGATTTTGGTTTCGGGTCAAGCATTGTCATCCCAGGCGCGGGGGAACGGACTGGACCACTTCCAGACTTGAGCTTTTCCCACTGGGATATTATGTCACCAGTTGTAATAGGCTGTGACGCGACTTTGGACGGAGCCCCGTTCATGTTTGCTTGGAAAGAAAATGGTTGTTACGAATTAAAATACAATATTCACAAACTTCGAAAAATGTTGTCATATCTGTATACCTGGCTGGCCTCGACCACTACCATCGTCTGAAATTGACATAGATCTCGCCATAAAATCTCCTCCGTGGCCAGAGCCAATGCTAACGGGTCCTGGTGATGGAAAGGCTAGTGCTCCTTGAGTTGGTGTTGAACTCGACGCTGATGTGGACACCATGTGCTGAGGAACAGGTGGTGGTACTGGAGCAGGCACAGGGCCTGGATTAAAAAGCGCATTTGGAACTTGTCCTGGGCTGATCACTGGAGGGGGAACGGGTGCAGGAATAAGTGGCTCGGGTTCCGTGTTCCGGATTCGTTGCAACGTCTCCAAGTCCATGCCATGCCTACGTTTTATTTCCAGACTATCGAAAAAAATCAAAGACGAGTTCGTCATTACTTTGATATACAAACTGCATTTAAAAAAATATAAAAAAATGACTCACCTTTCCTTCTCACACTCAATTTCCAAAAGCTCCCGCAGCTTCTTGGACCAATATTCCTTCCACTCTGGAACGTAATCGAACGAATCAGGATCTTTCCCTTCCTGATCCACCTCGTGGAAACGTCGTTCCCAAAATCCAGTCCATTCCGAACCATAATCCGGATGCTTCTCTGGAACGGTTATTAACGACTTCCTTCTCTCTCCAAACTGTTCCATGTATCTGAGAATTTCATATTACGCCAAATAAATAAGCTTTTTATACATTGAACAAAAAGTACGCATGTAAAGCACTTACATGGCCAAGTCCACCTCCATCAAAGTCCATTTACTCTCCAACTCTTGATTCCATTTCCCCTGTGCAGTGAGCATAAGCTTCTCTTGAAACTCGCGATTGTTCCGCTTGGATAGGCCTTGTTCCGGAGACTTGCTTCGACTTCGTCTGTGCCGCTTATTACGAGAATGGCGAGGAGATCGGGAGCGATTCCGCAATTGCTGTCTGCTATTTTTCTCCAAAAACTTTTGGACCCGCTCCGCCGAGGTTGAACGGCGACGCATTTCTCTCTCATTTCTCATTCTCTCTGGTGACCGAGCAATGCGATGAATAGGAGATCTTCGCCGTCGGCTGCGAGGAGACCTGGAACGAGATTTGCTTCGACGGCGACGAGGAGAACGACTCCGAGGACGTTTACGATGCGGTGACTTTGACCGAGACTTGGACCTATGCCCCTTGCCGGTTAAGTTTTTCTCTGGAATAGCGGAAGAAGGAATCTTTAGGGATAAACCTTCACAAACAAAAAAGATGTAGGTAATATATTTACTGGGTTTAGAATAATTGTTAGAATATTAAATTATAAATTTTGTCGGATTTTGAGGTACCTGTGGAAGTCGTTCCAACAATGTCTCCGTCATCATTCCGTCGAGACTTTTTCGTCGACTCGGTCCTTTTGTCTTTCTGATGATCTTCGTCTCTTTTGATCCTTTTCTGATCTGTCTTTCCTGTGGACCCTTCCACCCTTTTCGTCACTCTTCTGGTCTTCCTTCTCTTCCGTGATGGAGTTTTCTTTGTCGTTTGCAGACTCGGGCTTTTTGTCTCGTTCAATTTTCACTGTCTCCTTTTTGGCCGTCGGGCGTTTTTTATCTTCGCTAGGATCCACTCCTACAAAGGTTTAAAAAACGTAAAAAAAATTTGCTAACAGTTTAGCAAGCAATTTTTTTCTTAACTGTAATTAACGGGACATACATACCTGTCGTCTCCATTTTATCCCTGTGCTCCTCACTTAGAATGTGAGAAGCGAGTCGACTTCTTCCAACAACCAGAACGTTGCACAAGTTACACTGCGCCTGTAAGATATACATGGAGGTCCACGGAATATATAATTACAGATTTTTTGTATATTTCAAACGTTTTAAAAAACAATGTCCCAATGCAGCCTCTTTCCCATTTTAGCGTAACTGTCAACTGTCTGCGAAGACAATTTTTCCCACTAACCTGAAAATTTTCTTTTTCGTCGTATGAAGCACCCGTTCTCGTTGTAAATATATGGGCAAACTTATCGCCAGGCCCCACCCGGTACTGAGATGTGAGCAATGTCCGTCCCTGTTAAATACCGAAACCACTTTCATTTTGAAGTTTTTTTTTCATTTACCCACACAAACACAAGACCCGTTTCAAACCAAAGCTCATGTTTTACAGTCACTTTTTGAACTACCTTGTTGCTCATGTTTATGTCAATAAAACCTTACCAATAAAGGAAATTAAACAAAAAACTGATTACGTCACAGCACAAATAACTTACGGTGTATTCGTCCACGGCATTTGCCGTTCCCTGACGTTTTGGTAAGTCGTCATCATCGTCTTCCGACTCGGATTCTAAACTATCGAGATAACTTAGGTTCACATCTCTGGGAGCACCATCCTCGTCATCATCACTATCGTTGACGTCAACCGCCTTCTCAAAGTCGGCCCGAAAAAACCACCAGGCTAGTTTCATCGCCGTTGCTTCATACAGGTTATTGACACTGTCGACATTCGGCAACTGAATAGTCTCGGGCATTTCTGTCAACAAGTAGTTCATCGTATGTGCGAGCTGATTGATCTCGACAGTTTCAACAGGTACTTCAGGATCACTTTTGTCTTTTGTGGCTTGTTCCGCCAGGTTGACAGTTTCACCAACAACCTTCTTAGCTTCCACTTCCTTCCTTCACCTTTGCAAGGGTCAAAGCCTTGTCTTCACAGCTACTACCAGCACCAGACCTGTCGTCCCCGTCGTCACCCCACAAAGGCTCTGGGTCCGGCTCGGGATTATTTGTTTCAACTTTCGCAGCATGAATTGTGCGCTCGTGTCTTTTGTCCAGATCGTGAGGTGGTAACAAGGACCTGCCGTCATCCAAGTATCGATTACGCTGCTTGTAATTTGGTGGGCCGTCCTTTTTGAAGTCGAGGCGTGTGTCGTAATTAGAAGAGTTAAAGTCACGAAACTCTTTCTTTTCGGGGACTTTCCGAGATTTTTCAAATACGATTTTCTCCTTTGGAATTTCCGCACTGGCCAAAGGAGTTGGGAAGCTTTCTTTTTTCTGACGCCGGCTGATGTGTGTTCCTTTCTTGGGGATTCTGCCAAGGTGTAAACAAAAAACTTTAATAACTCGTAATTTGGGTCCTCTGCTTTTAGACTACTAGGATTGAGATTGAATCAAGGAGCACAAAATTGACTAAACTCAAAAAAGGAAGGCAGTAGAATACTCTATGCTCTTCAACGATACAGGCTTTTGATTACTACTTTGCATGCCACAAAGATAATAGACATGTGGGGATTATGTAAATGAGTCAAAGTCATCATTTAACGAACAGGCAACCAAATTAACTAGATACATACATAAAATGCAACTGACTCTTACGTTAACACTGAACTTTTAAACGACGTCTAACCTTTTGTAAATATGCACATCTCAAATCTCCTATGTACTCTGAAATATTTCAAGTTTGAGAATTTATGCAAATAAAAAGATTTGGCGTTGAACATACCTGAATGAGCCTGCCAACGCCTTGTCTTTAAAAACATCCTCTAACGGGTCATTGTCTTTGGACTTTTCCTTCTTCTTATCTTCCATCTTCCTCCTCCGCTCATCCTCAAACCTGTCGAATTTCCGAGCTCGAGAATCCACCTCCTCCTTCTTCCTTTCAAACTGAAATGACTTTCGTGCCGGTTCATCGTCCCCACTTTTCCCCAGTTCTACCGTAGTATCAGTGTCTTCGGTGGTGTCTTTTCTAACATCCCCGTCGTCACTGCTAGACTCAATCACGTTCTTCTTTTTAGTGACCACCCTCTCCGGAGAAGGAGACTTTGTAGGGTTGACTTGGTCAGAGGGCGAAGGAGGACTTTCAGCAGGTGGAAGTCCGTCATCATCGTTATTGTCTACCGAAGGTGGCGGGGAGGACACGTACACCTCATGCTTCACGTCATCCAGTGTCGTGGTACTTGGCTCTTGAGGCTTCAACTCGGGTGTTTTCTCTCCTGACGCCGGTGTATCTTGAGATTCTTCAGCAGTAGGATCGTCCAACCTCGCAGGAACAGTCTCCTTGGGCGACGGCACTTGTTCCGTTGGCACAAGTGGAGACGAATCGTCAATTTCTCGTGGACGACTCTCGTGGTGAAGAAAGACGTCGTCTTCAACAATCCCTTCAGTCGTTTCAAGCTCCGGTTTTAAGGCACTAACGATTTTGGGATCAAGTTGTGTCTCAGACGGAATTGCGACAGAAGCTACTACCGCATCGGCAATGGTATGATCCATAGAGACCTCCATATATGGTGCACATGGAGAATCTGCAATAATATCGGACGCCGCTTTTTCACGTGATATTCCGGTATCATCTTCCATGGATGGCAGAGGCCTTGCCTTGACCGTTTGATTTTCTACCTCCTTCTGCAAAACAAGAGAAGCTTCAAACTCGCTTGACTTGTCATCCAGTGTAAGGGAAGACACTGTTTCCGGCTTCTCTGACTTGTTTTTACTTGATGGAGAAATTTCGTCTTCCAATAAAGAAGCAGTGGTTGTTTCGGGCGTATCTTCTTTCCCGTCAGGCGAAGGAGCACTTTCTTCGCGCATGTCTGTCTTTTTGTCCTGCTGGTCTGCCTTCTTTTCGGGTAAAAGAGGACTTTCAACCTGCTTCTCTGACTCACTATTCTTTGCTTCAGCAGATTTTTTGTCTACTTTCACCATGATTTCCTCTTCGACGATTTTATCAGCCTTTTCGGTATTTGTCAACGGTGGGTCGAGCACAGGTTCCTTACAGTCAATGACCAAACAATCCTCTGAATCTCCAGAATTGTCTTTTCTCTCCACAGAAGAATCGTCACAAGGATTCTCCACTTGACTAATTGGATCTTTTCCTTGTTTCTCCAAATGGCTCTTCGGATTTGTAGCACTGACTTTAACCTTTGTCAATTCTTCCTTTTGCATCTTCGCCTTTTCTACGTCAGGTCTGGATAATTTGTCTGCGTCAGAGGTTGTGGATGGCAGGTTTTCAGAAGAGCTGGAGCTTACACGATTCTTGCGCTTTTTGACCACTTCAACACGAGGCTGTGAAGCCTCTTTAGATTTCCGTCGAGAGGGTGGTGATTGCCTTCTGCCCTTTTCCAGATTTGGATGAGCCTTTCTTCCCTTCTTTTGACTGTCTCGATTGCGGAAGTTTTCTTGAGGCGATAGTGGTGGAGTTAGAGGTCGAGTGACTTCAGTCTTTTCTTGAGGCACTTTTCTAGGTCTCCCAAGTGTCTTATTCTCTGGAGATTTTGCACGACCTATTTCATTCTTCTTCTGGGTTGGAGTATGTGTCATCGCCACCGACCTGATGCTGTCAGCTTTTTTGCCAAGACCAGCCCTCACCCTCTGTTCGATGGACTTGATTTCGGCCAACATTCTCGCGGTGACCTTCACCGGCTGCCTAATCCCATTGGGGAAAATGGAGGTCATTTGTTTGATGTCATATAGGGTGAGTGAACAGCCTTTGGTTTCATGCTGCTGCTGCAAAAGATTCCTGGAAGACTCTGGAAAATTTGATGAAGGTGGCACATTGCCTAGTCGCTTTTTGTCCCTCTCTCTGCTGGTTGACGAAGACTGAGGTTTTAACTTGAGCCGGTTCCTGAAGACATTGTCACGAGGGGGGCTTGAGCTTGTTGACGATGAGGATGAGCTGGAATCCCAGTGGTTCTCACGACGCCGTGAAGCACCGCTCCTATTACCACGCTTGGCTTTTGTTTTGCTTGTACCGGATGTCTTTGGCGTGCTTGATGACACTGCCATCGGTTGATCCGGTATGACATCATTTTGACTAGCGTTGTTGGACTGCGGAGAAGGCGGCCTAACCGCTGGAGTAGGAAACGTGGCCAAACTTGCGACGAACTCTTCATAAAATTCAGAGTTCCGAAACTCCTCCAGCATAGAATGATCAAGCTGTAAAAAAATAATGACAGCAGATTGCGAAAGAGGTAGCATAAAAATAAAATTGATTTAAAAAAATGAAAAATGGATAATACCTCGTCGCCAACAGCCTCTTCAACAAGGCGCGAAAACTCCTCATCGTCGACAAAGTCAAATGCCGGATCAAAATCTGCTGGATTATTGCTATCCATTGCGTACCACTCCGTGGTACAAGGCACCACTCATCACATCTGCGAGCACTGAAGAGAAGTAAATTAAATAATTTTTCATTTGCAAATTTACTACTGGTCTACTACTAAATCTAGGCATATAAAACCCCAATTAGCATGATGTATTCCACCTTTAGTTTTTGATATTGCTAGTTATTCGGATTTTGGACGAAGTGGTGACATACTCTGAATTGTTCCGGACTGTTAATCTGGAACAATAATCAGATTTTGAGAGTCACAAAGGTAGTCCGTCCTCAACCTGTGAACGCACGCTGAGTATAAAATACAAATAAGTCATCTTGAACCTGGTCAATCAATATCTGTCAAATCAAGGTACGCATGAGCATCAAACCCCCACCACATTTCAGTTTTATTGACATACTCTCAAAAGTGACTGACAACAATGAGCTTTTTTAACGAACAAGGTTTTGTACATACATACATCCAGACAATATAATTTACAAAACAAAAAATGTAAGTATTCATTCGAACCAAGGCAGGATGGTCGAGAAATATTTTCAAGGCGAGTCCTTTCCTTCAGATTTGCCGTTAAAGTTGAGACAAAATGGTGTATGATCAGCTAGCTCCTCTTCGGACAAAGTTGTGATGAGGCAGTGTAACTGATGATTATCACCAATAGATAATGATGTGGAGGATTCGAGATTTTTTTATCTTCAGTGTCCAGTCTCTAGTCTGTCCACCGAGAAAAATTCAAAGTCTTAGTCCGTTGATAAAATACGCTTGTAGTTGTGAAGAGACTGTTTCTTGATTTTAACTGTGAGCTCGAGCTATGGTCGGCTGAGAAAGGTTAACAATGAAATAAAAGTGACTTAAAGTTAACGAATTTTAATTCAACTTTTTTCACTTGATTTATCAGAGAAACATTTGCATGCACATTATTCATATGCAAAGTATGAGAAGTTTCCGAGCAAGAGAACCACATAAATATGGATCGTACACTTTTCTGAAGTGAGAATAAAAACTTTAAACTTTAAACCTCGGTTAGGCGCAGTACCTACAAACCTAAAGTAACAGTACCAGAAATAACAATGACCACTATCTAACTCGAGTCCGACAATCTCCTTCCTCTAGATAGGCAGAACTTTTTCTCATTTTTATGTAAATGAAAAATGAAGATGGGGACCAGGGACTCACGCCAGTCCAGTCCCCAAGACGCTTTAGGGTCCCCAAATTGGGGACCGTCAGAAAGGAAAATGAGGAAACGTAAACTTTATTGCTCTAGGTATGCTTCAAGGACTCCGAATAACTAGCAGTTTGCAGTTCCATTCGCAAGTAGCAGAATCAAATACATCCCAATCAATATAATTGGAAAGAGTGCCAATTAAAAGAAACTTCAATAGCTATAACCAAAGAATTACTAAATCTACGCAGGCTTTCAAAGGTAACACTAACAGGCAAGGCTTCCTGTGTAATGTCGCTGTTGAATGCACCAGTAAGTTCAAAGGTTTACGTCATTCCGAACAGTATGAAATATGAGCAAAATGTTTATCCTATATATAGATAATCAAGCGACTAACATACCTTTCCTTTGCCTTCTTCCCTTAAGCCCATTAAATTTGAGGGTCGAACTTACTACAGGTTAACTCCGTCTCCTTTCAGGCTTTTCAAAATGTTGCAACTAACATACCTTTCCTTTGCCTTCTTCCCTTAAGCCCATTAAATTTGAGGGTCGAACTTACTACAGGTTAACTCCGTCTCCTTTCAGGCTTTTCAAAATGTAGAGTCTGAACTCGTTGCTGAAATAAGCATTCCTCTTCCAGAAACTAATTGACCTCACTTGCTTGCCTAAAAAAGAAAGGAAGTAACATTATCAACTATTCACTTAAACAGAACTGCTGCCTCTGGATTTAAGTATGCGTACATCCCGAATAACATTAATGTGAAACCTTTCAGATTTACTAGTAGTTAAGTTATTCGACAATAATATAGATAGATAGATTTCTACGAAACAAATCACTGACCTTTTTAATAGCCACAATTTTTTAGGCATACGACACCCAACCAATTAATATGTAAAACGGCCCATTAACTAATTATTGCTCATTTTTTTATATTTTATATATTAACTAATCGAAGTTGAATACACGATATAACTATTAGAACACGAATGGATTAAGGCATCTGATTTAGCTTTGTTTGCAAAATTTGCAAATATACACGATATACAATGTTTGAGAACATTTGTTTCGTTCATATAACATAAGCATATAGGAATTAGGAAAGAGGAAGGAGTACATAAATAAGATCAATTCTTTCCTTTTTCGTATTTCGAGCTTGGTAAAAGCAGCTTCGAGGCTTTGTCCGGCAAAAGTGAGAAACGTTTATTTCTTTGTTCATCCTTTCATCATGCTTGCTCCGAGTTAGAAGAAAGCACGAATTTGGCCTTGCAGTTGTTTGTTGTTGGCATACTTTTCATAGCGTTATTGCATTGTCAATCGACAGACGACAATGAGTCGTGAAAAATGTATCTAGAATTAATTGTAAGTAAATCTGTAATGCATCGGTTGTTATTAAATTATGCTATTATGCTAAATTAAATTATGTTATTAAATTAATATTAAATTAAATTAATGAAGAAATTACAAAGAACCGTAAGGCGTGTTTTGTAATGATGTTTGCAATCTGTCTGGACAAAATAAAAATGTAATTTTTGGGAGAAAGTTTAGTAGTGCACCTAGATCTAGTAGTAGTCTAGATTTAAATGGACATTAAGAATTGTAGACTGTTTGGTGGTTGTGGGTAATAGCTTTCTTCTGCCGAGACGTTTACACGTTCATTTTAGCTTATTCTATGCCCCTCTAAAATCGAACCTCGTCTTTAACTTATCTTTACATTTAAAATGAAAATGTCGCGATATTTTTGTTGAGACTGACACGCGTATTTCTTATGGCCAGTAAATAATCTTGATAAACTTGCTGGGGTGAACTTTGCTCTGTTCTTCTGTATGATCTTGATTAA
>JAHZMY010001819.1:0-14534 GCA_027743915.1 Seira sanloemensis | reverse complement strand
AAGGACGCCGTGAAGGAAGGGGAAGAAGCAAATCGTGAGGAAGGTACAAAGTTGAGAGGAAATCGACATCGTATGGATGCCGTTGAGAACTGGATGGATGTTCTCAGCGGGGGAGAGAAGCAACGAATTGGGATGGCGAGAATATTTTATCATAAACCTCAATTCGGAATTCTGGACGAGTGCACAAGGTAAGGACATTATAATAATGACACAAGTTTTTTTTAAATTTTCAACTTCCTCGCTTTTCCATTACGACCTTTGCATTGTATTTTTTTATTTTACATTGCAGTGCTGTAAGCGTTGACGTGGAAGGTGCTATTTATCGGTACTGTCGTTCGACCGAGATTACTTTAATCACAGTTTCCCACCGTAAATCTTTATGGGCGTACCATGATTATGTGCTACATATGAGCGGAAGGGGAGACTACAGTTTCAGCGAGATTAAGCGCGACGAGAAGGGAGAAGTTGTAAATGTGTTCGGATCGTAAAATATTGGGCAGTTATGTTTATGCATATCGTATTTATTTCAAATCTTACTGTGATCGAACATGAAATAGTAATGTATTATATAGTAAATAATAATATGAAATAAAGAATATCTCTCGTGTTTATGATATTTATATATTACGCATGATTTAGCCCAAATGTTGTTGTGCTTTGTTCCATGACGTGAAATAAATAAGGAGAACAGAGACCGAGACATTTTTTTCAATTAAAACTTCATGATAGGATCATACTTAAATGCATTCACATTTATTTTTTTTCTTTTAATACAATTTTATTTTTAGTAAAATTGCTTTTTTAAGAAATTCGCCTAAAGGTATTAAATAGTTTTTTATTCCTTTACTTATACAGATCGTACCATTAACTAAAGCTAAAGTTGTGGAAGGATGAACACTATTTTTATTTTTGGTATATTACATTTACTTTTTCCCATAATTGTATGCATATATATTTTGTGTATTACCGGTCAACTTATTTAGTCATAATGCTTAATTATGTACAATCAATGCGTAGTTCTAGCTTAATGAAATGGCATTCCTAAGATCTCTTTATCACCAAATATTATACACCTTTAGCTATATCTTAATACAACTCATACAATTCTCTACACAAATGTCAGTGTTTTTAGTTTAACCAGCAAAAACACACGCATCCCTACACTAACAATGTCAATCTTGCTTTCTTTTTATAGCTTGTAAGGAATGCTAAACACAATTTGTTTCACGAAGAAAATTCGCAAAATATCAAAAAGCGTCATTATTAAACCTTTTTCGCTGTATAAGCTGTCAAACGAAATCGGAGAAAATTATAAGTCTTGTTCATCTACTGACCCTTCCAACTTTCACACGTAAAAGAACAAACCGTTCATTCGACGACTCTGAGAGAAAGTACCTCATTTTTATTACATTTACATCAACTCCTTCCAACGCGTCCATTTGGTTGGGTCAGCAATTTTAGTAATGCAAAATGCAATTCGTACAAAATTAAACAAAAAATGTTACCGTTAGACAATTTAAATTAACAATTATGCTCTCTCCAAGTCCAAGTCGTTCCTGTGGCAGAAAGGAGTGATTTTTTTGAAAAAAGTTTTACATTAATATCAATAATACTTTTTTTATACGCTTGCACTTGGTCACTTTTTTGCTTTTGTTTGAAATATAGTTTTTTAAGCAATAAAATCGTTTCAGAGTTCGTTTCACCAATTTAATACTCAATATAAGATTTAGCGCAAATGAAAATAAATGATTAAGTAATGTACATAATATTGAAAATGCAAAGTTTGAAATGTATTAACAACAACAATAACAACAATTATTATTATTAGTTTTCTTTCACACGTCTCCTGTGGACAGTAGATAGCGACATAACCTCATACACTTAAAAAATTCGTGTCTCTTTATAAAATAAGGTTATTCTTTTGTAGTTTACATCATGTATCCTATGCAGACGCATATTTTAGACTCGTAGATTCAAGTTATCTTTAAAGTAATTTTTGGTTGACCTAAATGTAGTTGTTTTGTGCGCAAGTTTTGTTACTCATATAATTCATATTATATATCGGAACACTTGTTTTTTTCGGGTACTAAACGAGAAAGAGGAAAATCTTTCGACGAAGCGGTTCACTTCGCTATATAAGTTCCATTTCCCTTTTTAAAATCATCGTGACTTTAATACTTAAACTCTATAGACTTAGCTTAAGGAAAGCATTTGAATACATACCGGCTTCTTATGTCATATAAAGATTCGTGCGCGAAACATTCATCAACAGTTTTAGGATTTCAGCCAATTTTTTTATTAATCGAGAAAAACTGAGGATTGTTTTATAAAGAGTATGTATATGATCACGTAGTAGTACACACATTTTTTAAATAGACTTTTGCTTTTGTCACTATATTTCATCATCATATGTATTATATAACTCTACTACACGAAACAAAGGGAAAACAACATGCAGGTTCCTTTTGATACTTTTTTCTCTAAAGTTTTATTCTGAATCGAAGTTATATATTTTATTTGAACATTTTACATGTAGACTATACACCTAATCGGGTTTTAACAATCGGTTTTTACACCTAGTGTTACAATAACTCAATTACATTTTCCATTCTACTTCATGCATTCAATCACATTCACATTTAAAGCTCGTTCATGTAAATAAATGTTTTAGTAGGTTGACCTTTACTTCTTAGTACATATTGATATAAAGAAAAGCCGTCTTAAATCTTTGGGTCGGGCTGGATGTGAAAAATTGAGAAAGGCGTGCATGGCTTAAAGCAACGAAAGCATTTAGCTTTTGCTTCACTCGAATATAAAGCAATTTAGTACAATGTAGATACAACAAAAAAATACGAATTTTGAAATATGTATGTGTAAATATTATAAAGGATTGTACAGGATATAAAGATTATAAATTGTTCCAAATACAAAGTCATACAAACAAGCAGAAGTAAGGAGTTTCAATTGCTATAGAGTGTCCTTTTAGATGAAAGAAATGTTCGAGTGTCAAAACTTAGACAGTTGCGTATTTAACCATGTCATATGCATTTGGCGCTTTTAATATTTTGCTAGCATCATCATTATCGTATGAACTCTTCTTATTAATTTCACTGCTTATACATTTATATCGCAATATCTTTTAATGTATACCGTACGTGGTTAATTGATTTGGGAGGTTGTTTGTTGGGTTGTATCATTATAAAGGTTTCTCGAAGTCTAACAATTGATTGTCAGCCTTGTCTTACGTTAGATTTTTAATATAAATTAGTTATCCTTTGTCAAAATATTATAGAATGCCCAATTTAGTCAACGTAGATAGATTCACAGTATAGTGCTAACATTAATTATACAGCTATATAAAACAGATCTTACCAGTCGTCATCAGAGGTTGACACGTTTGTTGTAAAAACAATAAAAGGAATCGTCTCTTGTGTAAGATGCTTATCAAATTCTATAATAGTCGATACATATTTGAAAACTGTTTATTTCTCCATACAGAAAGCAACTGGCATTGACATTAGCTATTGTATTGCATTATAATGTGAACCGACAAGATACTTTTTATTAAAGAAGCAAACTGATAGCACGAAACGTTGCAAGGGATCAGTGGCTCCGGTTGATTAAGCAATTTTGAGTAATATGAAGAAATGAAAAGGACAACAATGTCATGAAAGTGTAAGTGTTGTAAGGGCTAGTACAAAGTTCAAGTCATTTTGTCTGATTATTTAACAAGAGTGTGCATATGGGTTCCATCGGAATTGTGTCGATGCTGGTGTTGTTGCTTGCTAAAAAAGAATGCACAATTATAGAATGAGATGCCGTACGAAAACCAATAACCAACTAGTATTGTAGTAGTATGCACTAATTAAGGAAGCCCCGTCAAAATTCATTTCGTCTTCATTTTCAGTTTCTCTNTTTAACAAGAGTGTGCATATGGGTTCCATCGGAATTGTGTCGATGCTGGTGTTGTTGCTTGCTAAAAAAAAATGCACAATTATAGAATGAGATGCCGTACGAAAACCAATAACCAACTAGTATTGTAGTAGTATGCACTAATTAAGGAAGCCCCGTCAAAATTCATTTCGTCTTCATTTTCAGTTTCTCTATTCAATGTGCCTCATAGTTTTCACAAATCATAATTCTAAATGTCTTTAATAAATTTTATATAAAAAATCAAACATTATATATGCGTCACACTTGACTGACTTTTTGTGTGGACAAGAAATAAACTGGGATTTATGTAACGTTGCGCTGAACAAAAAAAGATTGACACTGCACAGCTCCCCATTTCCAACATTATTGATGGATTGATCATTACTGATAATAATAAGGCATCAGTCTAAAAACTATGCATTTGAAGCACAAAAAATTAAAATAGAATAAGCCACACATCTATTCATTTTCATATATTGCTTAGGGGAAGACTAGATAAGAAACAATAGTTATTATGATAAGGAACAAATTGTGTAAAAAAATCAAAATTTACTCACAGAAGGGCATGATATATAGTAGGAAAAATAATTACTCACTGCGTTTAGCTTCAACTTTTTTTCTCTGTTTCGGCATATTCTTTTTATGTCTACGAACGAATGTATATATCGACAACATACAGTTTACCTTACATAGCATTTTCAATTTTTAGTCAATTAAAATGAAACTATCATGTCTAAATTACAAAACAATTGTTTTTCTGTCTGGAAGCTGTGAGATATGAACAAGCAGATAACATTTTCCTTACAAAAACTCTTCCTTGTTGTGTTATTAATATTATTAGTTGAATGCTTTATAAAAACGTTTTTTTGAAATATAGATAGCGCAAACACAAAAAGGAAAATTCTACATGAATCATAAATATTATGTTACTCGTTGCATTGTATGCATATGTATGTACTGTCCTCAATAAAATGACGCTGTAATACTACTGCCAGAGCTTCACTTCTTGAAAACTTGTTAAGCTTTTCAAACCAGCAGAAGCTACAATTGTTTTTTTTAAGTAAACACCTTGTTACATTTTTAACAACAATCGAGACATCACACAAATTGATTGACAACAAGTTTGGCAGACGTAGCACCAATATTAATATAAGTAGGTATTAAATTTTTACGATTTATGCGTTTTTTATATAAAGTTTAACAATAGATTCTTGATGTTTTAAAACGTTACACAATTCTTTCTCGAGAGAATAATAATTTAGCTGTCACTTCTTTTTACAACATTGCATGGAGAATGGGGCCTTGCGAACTGAGAAAATTATAAGACAAATATTCAAACTCTTTAAAAATTGCAGCTTTCGATCTACTATTAAAACGGATTTAGGAAATATACACATTTATTATGCAGTTATATTTCATGACCTTATGAAGCACGGGTCAGTTTGCAAAACAAATTTCATCAAATATAATAATAATAGCACCGATAAATATCCTTTATATCTTTTACCCTGACAAATTCAGCATCTCTAATTTAAAAAAAAAGCTTTTGCGTTTCTTATGCCACTGATCTCTTTTGTGTGTGTGTGAACCCGACACATTTCGCACGCCCTAAAATCACAAATCGTTTTCGAGGTCTACGTAGCTGCGCTTTTCATATATACGCTTTTTGTTCTGTTAATAGTTTAGATAAGTATATACTTTTAGCTTCCTAAATAGTGATTTAGCTAACGTCTCTTTGCCTTTTCTCGTAGTAAGCGAAACGAAAGGAGAAATAATGAGGGTCACTTATTGCTTGTGAATAAGTGGCACAAGATATATACAATATATAAAGATATATTGTATTCCCTTTTAGTAATGCTGTGGTAGTTAAAAACTGTCCCTTGATTTAAAGATTATACCTTATGTATTGGAGTACCAAAAAGCTATAGTGTGACAAACTAATTCTAGTATTTAATTATAGGTATAGTTTTTTGGTTGTTTGGGTAGAAAACACCTTGTATAAAACTACATATTGTGTTATTCTTGTTCCTAAAACTGATAATCACGCTGTCAAATACCATTTATAGCTATAAATGTAATAGTAATACAATGCAAAAAAGTAACGTAATAGGTTGAAAACAGTTTTTTCATCCTTTGCATAGTTTCATTTTTTTGGTTTGCAAAAATCAAAGTTTCTCATCATGCCATTCAATCAATCACTATAAAAGTTTTAGTTTCTTGGATGACCTATAACCCTCTGCAAGGACATTTTTACGATATCAGACGTGTGCTTCATGTTGTTGTTTAATTTTTGTGTTCTTTCTTTCGTATATAGGATTTTTTATCGTAATAATAATAATAATAATTTAATCACACTCTTAAGTTCGTCAAAAAATGTTTAAAGAAAAAGGAATAAAAGTCTTTAATAAAACAAAACGAAAACCCTTAAAACTTATCTTTATATAGTTCAAACATGCGATAAAATTTGTTGTACGAAGATAAAATTGCTGTACTACGTCTATGTAGCAGTTTTATAAATGTACACAAGTAAACTAACCAAAACGACTGAATAAAACGAGATTTTGATTGCACGCGTCAACTCAAAAAAATGATTTTGGTTTTACAAAGTCAGTTTTTTTCCTATGATTCCAAAATGACATACATCTCACAACTTTAAAACTAGCAAATGTCGTTTTTTGCTATAAAGAACAACAATAATAATATATTATAGCTCTATTTAAGTTTCAAATTTATATGATAATAATAATAGTAATTACAGCAGTAATTAATAATTGTAATATTAGCAGCAAATACATAATAGGTTTTAATTGAATATTTAATAAAGTTGTAATATAATTTTTTGTCCATCACAATAGCTCGTATTGGCGTAGATGCATTCGCTGAATGATATCGCGGCAGTCATCAAACACTCGACGGATATTCTCTGTGTCCACTGCACAGGTGAAATGGGGATAGCAGTAATGTTTATTCTCGCCACTTGCTGTGCTAATACGCTGTTGACACCAGTCAAAAATGTGTGATTAGTTAAATACACTCAAGAAACATTCAACTAATGGCAATACAGAAAGCACGATATTGTGAAAACTTTTTCAATACACGTCATTTTATGAGAACTTACGAGAAATTCATCCCTGATAAAGTATTTGGCGCGGACGAATTCAGGGTCATCACCAGGTTCTGATGCGGCATCTCCTGGTGTAGTGTAACGGGCAAAGTCAGTTGAAATGGGGATAGCAGTAATGTTTATTCTCGCCACTTGCTGTGCTAATACGCTGTTGACACCAGTCAAAAACGTGTGATTAGTTTAATACACTCAAGAAACATTCAGCTAATGACAATGCAGAAAGCACGATATTGTGAAAACTTTTTAAATACACGTTATTTTACAATGAGATTTTTTCCATGTTACACACATTTGCATACTACCTAGGCACGCTACAATTTTATTTTTGAAAAAGTATTTGGAAATACGTACCTATTGTTCCAAATGCTCTTGAATAATTCGAGGGACTCTTTGAGCCTATTTTGGGAAGCGTCCTAAAATACAATAAAAATCATGAACTTGGAACTTATCTATTAAAAGCTTTTTCTTAGAATAAATTGTCAACGGGCATATTCAACTTACTTCTCTGAGGACCATATTAAAACTGCTACAAGCGGTCACAAAAATGATGGCAGTCACGTCATTAAAACACTGTATCCATTTTCTCCTCTCGTCTCTTTGTCCACCGACATCAAACATGCTAGGTAAAAAAAGAAATCAAACAATGAGCTCCAATACAAGAATAGCAGTCTTCAATCAACAAGTGTAAAAATAAATCTGTCTTACTGAAAATTAACTTTGTCCACTTGAAACCTGGTTTCGAAAATACCCGAAGTTAGAACACGACACCGCAATATATCCTGTAGAAATCATTACAATATTTCCTTTATCTGTCTTACTGAAAATTAACTTTGTCCACTTGAAACCTGGTTTCGAAAATACCCGAAGTTAGAACACGACACCGCAATATATCCTGTAGAAATCATTATAATGTTTCATTTTATTTTTCTTTCCGATTGAATTTATGATAATATTGCCTTATTTTTCATGGAAAATTTAACAAACCTGCTCAGTAGGCGTATAGTTTGGCTGCTTTATTTCACTAACTTTATCTAAAAAACTACAAGGAAAAACGATTTCCCGTTAATACCAATAAGAATGCAAATGAAAAATCCCAATAAAATTGCAGTTGAGGACAAACCGTGAATCAATAAATTATTTAATAATAAACCTTGCAGTGATTTGATTATCCACATTGCTATGAAATCGATTGACGACATTAGTTTTATCACGTTCATCATTATCTCCGTTTTATTAATCAATGAAAACAGCTTTAGATGCGTTTTGTTTATACGTAAATCGATTGTTCATATAAAAACCGTCTCAGACTGACATCATGTCATGATCTGAGGTTAAAATTTGTGCACGTTCTTTGCTAAAGCATATTTTAGCATCGTATCTCTAGTATAAAGTTTATTTATCCATGGTTGTACGCCCACGCATCGTTTTAACTTATAAAAAAGTCACCCAATCAATCTCTAGTCATTTCATATTTCCTCGAAGAATTCAATTTCAATGCCCATGCGATCGGGTTAGGAAACGGCTACTTTTCTGCTAGCCAATAAAAAAAAAGTGGAGTTCACGGTCTTCTCTGTCCCATTCTCTAAGTTACATCAAAGAAGCGCTGTTTTAAACTTTCAGAAAATGTATTTTATTCAGCAAGGAGATATTATGCAGCTATTTTTATGTGGAGAATGATGGAAAGGGGCCTATGGGACATGTATGATCAGGGTAATATGAGAAGACCTGTTCGACATACATTCTTCCAAATAACGTAACATGATGACTGTCATTATAGAAAAAGCGGACTCTGACTGTTCCCCTTAAGAAAAAAGAGGCTGACGCTGTGTGATGGTAGCAGTGGTTGAGACGGTGGTCTTTTGCCTCCGTGTTGAAGCTGCTGTCCTACATTTCCCACTTTTCTTCAAGCAGTACATAAAGTTTGAAATGGGTGAAAACTCGACTTTCTCTCCCACTTTTGTGGATGAATCATTTCGCCTCCCTTGCCATTATAAATGAGCTAGTAAAAATGATGTGTTTTTTTGAGTTTGTAAACAATTTTGCTTCAGACAATTACAGCGTACACAGGCATATAGTCAAGGTTATTTGCTACCTTACAAATTATTCCAGACACTTTAAAAACTCGTAGTCGCGCTTGTTGTTGTCCTTCAGCTCGTACCTTCCACTTTCTCGCAAAATGCTATTTTTGTTCGCAAAGATGCCCTCTTGTATTGCATGGAAAGAGAAATAACCTTAGGTTTGGGTAAAGCATGTTTACCCTTCCGTTGAAAAGCGACTTCAAAAACACCTCCTCTTGGCATTAGTGTAATATGTAATACAAAAGAATAATGTAGGCCAGGCCAGGGCAGTTGCAAACTCCTTTCTCCTTCTCTCTCTCTCTCTCTCTCTCTCCAAGTGTGTGTGTGTACATAGCATAGCATGTGCTTGAGAGTTCTATAGAGAGAAATGCTAAATGATTCTGTTTACTTCCTTTTTTCGCCCTTTGCTGTATCACTTTCTCCTGTGATCATTTGTTCGCGAGGCAGAGATTTTTCTTGGATGAAATCTGAATAATGATGGAAGCTTGATGTAGACACAGATAGGCACCCGTGAGCAGTATCAAATGTTTAGCTAAACATTAATCACAGAGTTATTAAATATTTCCATTTTATAATTTCTTTGTAACGTAGTACTACGAAGAAAAGCTAGCACTATTACACAAAATTGAGTCCGTAATGGTAACTCTACAATTCAAATGATTAATGGATATTTGGAAATGTACTGGAAATCACACTAGGAAAATTTCCAACGTTCATAAATTTAAAGTCTAAAAACATATTTTTAGGTTTAATTCACTGCTTCACGAAAATGGTCATCCTATTTGATCTACAACTATCTATTGGAAAAATTAAATCATGAAAGTGTTAGCATCATTTGTGCATGAATAACAAATAGTTTCTGGTATATTTGGAAACTTCAAAGCATTTTGTAACTTTGGCTGTTTTTGGAATGAACTGACAACCAAGCAAATCAGAAAGTCACAGCACCGTCCGCTCCCATAGTATTGCATCGGGTGTATATTCTTAAATAAACTTGGCCAAGTTTTAAAAATAGACTTCGTATTTGTTTTGGTACCCATCAGTGTACGTAACCTATTTCTGGAATTACTTACTCCCACTACAAATCATTATAGACCGTTTCTTTGCACATTTTTTGGAGCAAAGAAAAGGGGTGGCGGGCTTGCATAGCTATAGCTGCCTCGGTGACCTATACGGAAATAATAGGGCTGCTTCGCAATGAAAAAATTCTGTTATGTTGGCTGAATGGTGTGAAATAAGCTTCCCTACTTCGTCTCTCAAACTTCCTTACTAGTAGTAGTAGTAGTGCTTGAGGAAACCCAGATTTCAAAAGGAAATGGGTAAAAACACGTTTAAGGGGGGCCTTCTCATCACACTGATTTCCGTAAACTTTCCCCATCTTCTTGTGCTCATTTTGAGAAGAATCAAGGCCTAGATTCTTCCGTTTCCAAAATTTATGATGCAGGTAGCTAGTATATTGCCTTTTTGATGGATCAGTCGGAGAGAGTAGAAGGTGTTGTTGCTGCCTGCTTTTCCCCGTTGCAAGAGTCTATGGACCATTTATTCTTTCTCGTCTCTCATTTATCCATCTGGAAGTTAAGCTGGGTTATCAGAACATAGGAAGTCTACTATGAAATGTGTAACGGTTTCACGTCGTTACGGTGGTTCGTGGGATTATTAGATGGATTGTTACGACCGGTATGTGAATTAGTGATAACTTCCGAAAATTAATTAGACTGAAAAATATCAATGTCTCTTCACTTTCACTTCGATGATCACGTCAAATTAGGCAAATCCTGATGCTCAAAACAAACTTCATCAAAATCTCAATTAAAACAATAATTTATTATCTTAAACTACTCCAGTTTTAATTTACAGAGATACTTGATATTTAATTGAAGTTAGAACATAAAAATGATTAATCACTAAATGGTTGAATTACCGCTGCTCGTGTGGGACCCAAAAGAGAAAGTTTTTGGTTGAGGCAAAAACATTGTTGCAGAGTTTGAAAATGAAGCTTAATACGCTTCATCGTAGTATATGGAATTGAATTTCGAGGATGTAGCACGCGTTTCTATTTTTAAAATTTTATTCTATAGAGAAATGTGCTGGATATGCTAAAAATAGAATTTCATTTCAACATCATCTACGAGCCTGACTGCCTACTTTAACAGATGTGAAGAGACAGGTACACGGAATTTGATCTTTTTACGTCTATCAAGGAAATGGAATAATATTTTAGAACACAGAGGTAATAATATCATAACAGCTTGAATTTTTTAACTTAAAAAATCAAGCACTTGTAAATAAGCAAGAAACTTATATTTTGCTGAAATGATATAAATGAATAATTATTTTTGGCTTGCACTAAGTCGATACGATTATTTTTCTAGACATTAATTCCAGCATTTCTTAAATGTCAGAGAATTTTTCTTGTTTTTGTCATTCAATATTAGTGATACTCTCAAAAAGATATGCAACATATAAAGGTCGTGTTAGTAAGACCAAGCGACAGCAAAGACAAAAAGTTGAGGATCTATATTTGTATAAGGTATGTAGTAGATAATCAGCTTGGTTGGGCTAGTCTTTGTTTCCAACTTTGATTATTATACAGTATTGAGCAAAATGGGGAAATTATTTAAGACACATCTGGACTAGAGCAAATGACTTGAGGCAATCAAAAGTGGAGAATTCATCGTATGCCCTAATTCATGCCATGCCCTACTAAATCATATTGCAGTTCCTTCGCATTCTTCACTCGGCTCAACTTCTTTTAAATAAGTGCACTATTTATGTAATCCCACAACTTCTTATTCACTTTCCTTTTTTGCGAGTTGCTAAATGCGTTTCTATTTCCGTTTAGGTAAGAAGTTAGCAAAGTTTTGCTGAGAAAAGAAGCTCACAATATTGCTTCTATTCCGAGAAAGTACGAAACCCGAAGGGAAGCCGGAACACCCAAAAAAGACACATTCTTCTAAGGCTAGGTCCGTGTGTCATCCTATCAAGATGAGACCTCAAGGAAAAAAATGAAGAAAAAGTGGAGGTAAACCGAGAGAGAGAAGCAGTAGCAGAAATTTTTGCACATGTAGAAATAATACATAGCCTGAGAAACGGCTGGCGGTGCTCTTTCAGTTAGCCTTTCTTAAAGCTCGGACTAAACTATAAGCTGCAGCTAACAACTACAAAAACTTGAATCGGAGGAAGGCTGAGGCACACAAGAGTGTGCAATGTAAAAAACGGCCATTTCACCAGCAGCAGTGGAATAGAGCTGCACTATAGACGGTTTTCTGTAAGTGTACAATAATCATCAAACTACTAAAAGGTATTTACGCCATATGCTATACCTTACTGGGAAACTAACCATGTTTAAGTGCTATTATTTTAGCGATGAATATGATATTATTTGGCTTTCACTGGGTAAACATATAGCAATACATTTCTTGCATGAGCCACAGTACAGAGGACCCGACCACCGACGCAAATCCATTTTTAGGGACTCGGGTTCTAAAAATAGAAAATATTTGCGGGCATGCTTCTCCATGCTCGACTCAGTCTCCAGTGGAAGACGTTGAAGGATACATGATGCTCTTGATGCCCCTTCTTCCCACATAACGCTTCAAAAGTAAGTCGACCAAGAGCACACACTACTACAGATACATAGGTGCATGGAGGAAGAATGGGAAAACTTGCATTGCAAAATTGTTACAATTTATAAAGTGGAAGTCTTTCCAGGTACTGCTGCTGTGGAGAAAGAGTTTCATTGGCTTTGCCTCGCGTAAAGCTTTGTATATCCTTTCAGTATTTACTGCATTCGAAGACAGTCTTAAGAAACTCGACTCTGCAAATACGAACTTCACTTGAGGCAATACTTTTTGCACTACTCCACCGAGCTTTCTCTGTAGTATGTAGCATTCTCCAGTGGAGAAATGTAAATACATACGTGGCCCTTCAACTGATTCATTTCGAGAGTGCACCTATTCAACGGCAAGTGCGGGTTTTTCCACTTGGTGAAAGGTATGGAATAGCAAAGCCGTCGATTCCCGACAAGCTTCGGAAGAAATCACCGGCCGCTGTGATTGGCTTGCGCTGATCAATATTACCTAGAAGAAAGCGCCGTATGCCAGCATAGAAAAATAGTCCTTTTCCTTCTTATTTTCACTTGAGAGATAGACAGGCTTTGTTTTGCAAGGCATATAATTTATAACTCTGTTACTTCTTCTTTCCAATCTACCCATGCTTGAGTAAGGTGGTGCAGGAGATCTGCCTTTAGATCCTTTCAATGTTACAGCTTGTCAAGTAAAAGGCTTGAAAAAGAGAAAGAACGTCTTGCTGAGCTTTCAGGTTAATGGTAAAATATCTTTGGAGCTGGAGATGAACACCAAATTGAAGGTACCTGACAACAATGCCCAGTTCGTTTTTACACACCACCCAATGCCGTACTCTGATTGAGGGTATTGTGCACCGCTGATGAAAGAAATTCAGAGAATCGCGTACGGCACATGAATTTGAGGGATTTGCGAGGAATTGTGAAGAGCTGCTTCTCTGATGATGAGAGATGTTGATCAACTCACAGAGATTACGTTTTGAAGCATCATGCAAAACTTACATTTTGAAGATCACAAATGTGACATATGTATAGGTATTTAATTATGCACCTACTATGTATGTAAACTTTAAAATCACAATTTATTTAGTTATTATTATGATTGATAAATCTTGTCCAAACTATAAGAAATACGCAATAAACACGAGTAAGAGTAGGGTTTTCATCTTGTACGGACATGTCGTGAACATTTACACGCTTTCCCTAATCCGGTGCGATTAATTTTTTTCTTTCTCCCAGTTTGAAAGCAGATTATCGAAATTGAATCTTGAAGCAAGTAGCAGGAGCCAGCAATTTTGTCAATGCATGTTTGTGTGAAAAACTAACAGCTTCAGTCTACCGTCTGCTTTGTTTGTCATCCGTGCAAATGACGTAAGCCAAAGTAGCGCTGTACGGCTATGCAGTTGTATGTTTATGTAGGAAGGAAACGTTGGTTTTACATATAAAGAAATCTGATATCAAATCTTATTGTTGGTAAATACTCATCTGCTGCTCCTTCGCCACGAGTAGATCAACCAAACAGCCAAACTTGCCAAGAAATTAAAATAGGTTCATATACAAGATAAACGATCTATATCTGCAAGCGTTTATACTTGTGAGCATTTTGTATGCCTCTTTTCATTGCTTTCTCTATTACTGGTATGATGGAACACAGAAATTTTAACTGCAAAGACAGTGCAGCATTTCTTTAGAAAGAAATGCGAACATTTTAATTCCCTATACCTCAGATTGCAAAAATGCAGTACATCCATTCATGAATGAATCTCACACAGCAAGAAAGGTTTCGTCAAACAAATAATACGGTTAAACAGGTGCA
>JAHZMY010001818.1:0-18474 GCA_027743915.1 Seira sanloemensis | reverse complement strand
TCAGTCTTTACATAACTTAAGGTGAAGGACTGTTCCAGCATGCGTCTTGAAACGCCCCGAGAAAGAATGACACGTGACACCTGTCACTTTACACTGAAACTGAAGCTCTTCAAAAGCTGTGTTTATTTTTGGAAGCACTGGAAGGAAGGGGGTATTCACGTGTGGGTGAGACCCTTTTCACAATATTGACAGGCATGTAATTCGACGCAAGCTCTATAAGCTCTAACAATGGCGATGATAAAGTACTTTCTTTTCATCTGGAACAATAGGGCACAATAAAAAAACCAAAGTTTAAGCTTTTATTGTTCTCTCGGCGTGTTAAGCACTCGAGCAAACTATTTATAAATCAATTTAATTCTTTTCTACGCGAGAGTGAATGAAACGAATGGATGTCTGGTGTTTTTTCTTTATCAACAAACAGTAAGAAAATGTTGAGCAAAGTGAATTTTCAAGCAACGTATTGGATCTTAAACAAAATTGCTGTATAATTTATTAAATACGCGGATTAATTAAATATGTTTTTAAACGAAATATTTTTTAAACTCTCTCATGGCCACACACAAACAAAATTAATACTATCAATACGGAAAAAGTTTGCAGGTTATTTGGGGGCAATGTGAGAAACGTCAAAAGGCCAATTGTAAAACCGGTACTGTTCACAAATAAACGTATATTTTATCGTGCAGGTAAAGTTCTCCGGGAGATCCCTTTCCTTTTTTCTTGGACCTGATGTTGACTACTTGACTTACTCAAACGTAATAATAACGAGGAAAACAAAAGGAGCCCTTGTCTACCATTTTTTACTCATCATCTTTTTTCTGTCTTCTGCTCTGGATCATTGTATCCACAAGGCAGGTAGGCACCGCGTTTCATGCTCTTGCAGGTTCATGGCATCATTGTCTACCTGAGGAATGTATGGATAGGGGCAAATGCGTAAATGTGCTTTGCTGAATTAAATCCTCTTTTTCTGTGGTCTGCCTGTACACCCAGTAGTAAAAGATCACATGGCGAACTCACCAAGTGCTACTGGTGGCTGGATCCCACGTAGAACGTACCGAGTGAGAAAAAAGTCAGACTGTCCGATAATGTTTTCTTTAAGCTGCTCCATAATAATAATACAAGTTTATATAAGCATTTGTTTGCCTCTTGTCAGTTGAAAAACGCTTGTATACTTATATACTGGCTCAAACGACTTAACAATCGAGTATGCATCGTCGGAGCATGCAGGACGATATGATGTTCTATTACATAAAAAGGTCCAAAAACCAGAACAAGATCAAGTTTTTTAAAAACAGGAGCAGACAGATAATGCGATTACTCGGCCATGGACATTACAGTTTTTCTTACTATGTTCATGTTTCGTATTATTCAAATATTTGAAAATTAAAAGAAATGACAACATTCAAATCGTTTAAGATGTGCTGTCAGATTTAGAATTATTTTATTAAATTATGCACAACTTGTATTCCTGTAATAGTTATTACTTTCATACTTTCAATATCATATCGATGTTCATCAGAGATGTAGTAAAAAGTCATGAAATTTCAGCAAAATCAGAATTATCCAGAGCCGTATCTTTGCCACGGCCAAAGGCATGGATGAGTTTACCATTCAAAACTAAAGCAAGTACTCGTCTTACGATTTAGGGTAAATTATAAGAAAAGTCTGATATTACACCATTATCAATATCGTTCTCCGTATCTTTACCACGGCCAAAGGCATGGATGAGTTTACCATTCAAAACTAAAGCAAGTACTCGTCTTACGATTTAGGGTAAATTATAAGAAAAGTCTGATATTACACCATTATCAATATCGTTCAGGAAAGAAAGGTATTCATTGTTCATATACGTATATACCTGTTTCCTTATGATTATGTGTTATGCATTCGATACGCTTACGCTCTTTGATAGTCACGTAAACGATCGCATATTTTGATGGTCCATGCATGCACCCATCCATACCCATCCATATAAATACTTGGAGAAACGCTCATCATCCCTTCACATTTTTTCTCCAACTTGAAGAAATGGTAATACCATTATTATCTCGGAGACGTATCTATCTAGTCCAATCTGACTTGTACTTGGTCTTTTTGTTGGTCCCCTCCATGGTTTAATCGAAACACGCACGAAGAAAAACAGGTAGTTCAAAGCTCCATACACTTTATTAAGGGCGGTTTTCGAGAAGAAGTGCTTGATAATGTGGAAGATGAGGATGATGATCGTCGTGATGGGCGAATAATAAAAAATAGTGAACTGGTTAACTGGTAGCTTACCACAATGCTAATGGTCATCATAATAACAAGGTACACATTTTTTAAGAGAAAAAAAAGAAGAGCACGACAACGGTAGCATCACTTGTGGCAGCAGTAGCACATGGATTAAAACCTTAATGCACAATGCATGTATCTCCACTTTGCCCAGACATTTTATGGACATTTGCTGGATCATCTTTAAGAAAGGAGAGAAAGACGGTTTTTTGCACTTTTTTCATTTAAATTTAATGTGTAAATATGTATTCACTGTGAGTTTTTCTGCCATAACTTGTTAATCATAGCCTTTGCTCTTGATCTTATTTTAAAGGGGATTCTAATTCTCCGTATTGATATGGGAAATGTGGCGTGCTCTTAATTTATTAAATTTCATGGTATAAGACAATATGCTTCGAACCCCATGTTGCCCCAGAGCGTTTTCAAAAGCAAATTATAGGTTTATTTTGAAGATTTATATGAAATGGATATAAAATTTGAGCATAGGGTAGGCGCACCATAAATAAAACATTTTTTTCAAGTGGCATGCAAACTACTACGACGAAGAAAAGGCAAAAACAGGTAGCTTGGAAAGTCTTATTGGGAATGCATAAGGTCTGCATATGACGAATTTATACATGGTGATTTACGTTTTCAGGTACCAAAAGTCTCATGGAGGAAAAAGATAAGCACGTCCTAACAATAATATCTCGCTCATATTCAGTTTCTTTTTCTCGCCCTATTATGAATTTCTAGGTATTTCCGGCGCTGATCGTGACTTCACAGACTCTTTCCTCGTGCGATGAATTCCTTCTTGGTAAGGCACACACATATCAATAAGATGATATCATTTTTTCATTCTTGCGTAACACCATCCAACATCCAAATTCAAGATTTCTTCCCTGTAAGACAAAGTAGGGAAGAAACGGAGAAAATCATGAGCAGGTATTTCCTAGCAGCTCTCTTTTTTGGCACTACTGGCTAGTAGTATCTCCCCATAATTAAAAATGATAATTGATCAGGTTCTTGTTTTGATCTGGGAGCCCCACAACGACCCGTGCATACGTCNCTTTTTTGGCACTACTGGCTAGTAGTACATATCTCCCCATAATTAAAAATGATAATTGATCAGGTTCTTGTTTTGATCTGGGAGCCCCACACCGACCCGTGCATACGTCTCAGGTGTCATCGTGTGAATGCAATCCTTTCTTATGCTAATATGGTTAAAAAGTGATTGCTCTTGTTCTAAACTCGATGACGATAATGATGATGCCGATGTTTATGATGATTCAAGCTGCGTGCTTTATACGCTTCAGTTGTGTTGTGGGATGTTGCAAAGTCTGGTTATCATCAATATAGCCATCCACTGGTATAAGCCTCATGCATTGACTCCAACGACTTTTTAGACGACTGTGACGTTCTGGATGTGTTATGAGTGCATGTCTCGTTGCGTGATTGCATACCATTCTTAATACAATTTAAGAAAAATTGTAATGTATGGTTCTCACTTGTTTCTTGACGCTGTTTGCATTTCTTATGGCATTGTTTATTCCCTCTCTCCCTATAGTCATTCATTTTTTCCTTTTGACACTGATGCCACTTGGCTTAGCGTGGAGTTTTTCGTGAGATTTACTTGGCAATAGATGCACCACACCCGAAACAATCTAGATTAACCATTATTACCATCTCCCTATAAATGGAATGGTGGAAGAAAAAAGGAAGATGACCACAAAAAACAAGTTGAACAAAAGAGATACGCTGCTAGCGAAAAACGCTACCGTATTTTTTGATTACATGAGAAAAGGGACAAGACGCAAATATAATTATCATTCTTGTAATATTTCATATGCGAGTTTAATATTATTTCACTTGGTGCGAATGTATGAGCTATAATTATAGGTCATCATAAACTAAATTTTTTCCTGTTTGGCGACAAGTTCCAGGTTCCAGTTTTATCGAAATAAAAACACATTACTGCTATTTGAGTAGATCATTATTTCATCATTTTTATTGACACAGATTATCTGGCAAATCAATCCTTTTGTGTGCATTTGTAATGGGTGATATCCACAACAAGTTTTAATTTATAAAATGGCTTAATAACAAGTACAGTTCATTAAAACAGTCACAAAGTCACAACATCAAGTACGATTCCCCCGACTAGACAGGAGTAGTAGAGGACTAGCTTTTTAGCAGGCAAAAATTCCAGACTAGAAAGTTAATAAGACATATACTCTAGAACATATCTATAATAATATTTTAACAAGCTAAGGAACATTCCCAAGTCAAAGACATTTGGCTCAGCTATGCACAAACTGTGTGCAAAATAAATAATACGAGAATTAAAAATATTGACTCTTGAAAATAATCAGCATCTCATCACAGACAATAAACGAAAAAAATGTGTAGTGAACTAGACTCTCATAATAATATAACTCTCCAAGAATATAAATCAGAACACATAAAACATCTGGACATTATTAAATTACATGAGCACACCGCATTCCATCATCATGGTCATCTATACCCGCTTCAATCCTCAACATACACGGTCTCATATATTTTCCTTTCCCCTCTAAAACTTACCATATACATTAATAAGGACTGTAAAATGAAAAGCCTGGTGAACACTGTTTTCGCAAAAGAGAAAGAAAAATATAATATCTGTTACCGTAAAATACACTATCATTTTAATATACGGGAATTAACACTCTCTCACGTCAGTGTGTAGCAAGCATAGAACATTTGTATACCTACTGAACATACATATCAATAATACCTTGCTCCTCTTTTATTGACGTGACTTTTTCTCGCTTTTGACTTTTTCCAAGGTATAAAACAACTCTGCTTTTTTCGAAACTCTCAATTATGATTATTACTTACCTGGTGGTAGTTGAGAAAAGGTATTATTAGGGTAACTAAAACATTACAGGTTATTTTGTATGTAAATGGAGTAGCTGCTACTGGATTTGAGTTTCGTCTTCTTGAACGATGATAGTGATACGTCAGAACGAGAGATATACATACATATTGGCTTTTGAGATGGTTTTCATTTTTTCGTGTGATGTGTTCCATCACGTTATTACATTAAAACCACAACTTTTTCCCTGCACCTAGATGAAAAAAATCTTTTTTTTCAATACCAGTAGGAGTGAAGAGATTAAAAATAGTGCTTGGTAAGAATGCCATACCAGCATATCATCACATCTCTCGAGAAAGAAGCAACCACCTTCACCGCAAAATCTCACCCTGCTCCTTGTCTTTTCACCCTATCATGTCTTTTTTGAGAGATTGGAGCACTACGTGTAAAACTGACAATGTGAGATGATGGTGGCCATTGAACCAGTTCATTTTTCTCCAAGACTTGTAAGTATGTGGCTCATGCGCCGCTTTTTCAATTATGAGATCCATATTGTTGAGAAAATAATCTGTTTAAAATTAAACTAGCATTCACAACATTCCATTCTGACAAAACTGTTGACCTTGTATTATGACTGCGAGAGAATCCCACACAATATTCAAATAGTTACGTTATCAAAATGCAAGACCAGAGTGGCACTGTGCTACTGATAGCAAATTCATACGAAACTTGAAGACTATCCTCAAATATTCAAATGGTGTAAATGTACGTGCAATTACAACTTTTGTTTCAGCTTTTAAAACTGGTGTTAATACCGGTCTGGTCCACTCTGTTATTGTCTTAATACGCTAACTACGATACAATGAGCTAATGGTGATTCAGTTAGCGCTTCGCTAATCTATGATCTCGCTGTCTTGAATTCAAAAGAAATCATTACGCAATCAGTCGAATATATATCTCAAACATCCGCAGATCGATACCCTACACACGCACAGGTGTGTGTTTGTAACACACACACACAGTGAAAGCAATTTATTTTATTGTAGTTAAAGGGGTGTTGTTTCTGCAACCAAGATAATAATTTAAAAGTCCCATAAAGACAATGAGACGACTATCGGTGTGCATATGCAAGGGTTTGGCCATTAGTAGCAGTATTATCATTTCATCCAAGCAAAGAGATTAAAATCGAGCCGCATGAAATATTCAAAGTTAATGTTATACAAGCTCCCGTTCTAATTTCAATATCTGAACAACAGCTCAGTTGAGTGGAAAAGAAGGGGTGTTGAGATTCAAGTAAGAGGGAAAGGTCCGATCTCCTGATATCAGGTGTAGCGGTAAGTGTACAACAACGCTAATATTATTATTTGCAGTTCCCATAAAGTTTGAGGAGATCATTAGATCTCCAAGATAAAACAAAATGGTGTTTACATGCTTCGCATAACAATAATGGGAAATCTGTGCGTAATTCAGGTTACAAAAAAGTATTAATGATTCCGATACGAAATGAACATATCATTACGCGCTCCCCATGATTTCGGTACATTAAAAGCAGTGAGCATTGAATTCATTATGATAATCATGGGTTAACTTTACAACTTTATTTTTTCGAGAAAATCTCCCTTCTCCTTTTTCCCATCCCAATTTGCCCATTCTCTCTTCAGAAAATAAAGTTAAACCGGAAAATGCGCACAAAAGGCAACGTATAATGCGCTATTTGTAAAATGAAATCATGTTTTGATGGAGTTGGGATATCTATCCAATGTTTACATGACCCGAGCAAAATCTAATTTTGTATTAAAGAATTCAAATAAAATGAAATTTTGAGTAAAGCTTACTTATGATAAGATGGCGATCTCTGATAAAGCCAGGGGGTTTCCCTCTTTCCCTAAACAGTTTATTAAACCATTTTTTCTTGATGCCTCTGAAAAATCCTCTCCTTTCTTCGTCTAAAGTTTGACAGAACTTGATATAAAATACCTCAATAATAGAAGATTATGTGAGTGAATTACTAGCAAGCATGTAAAAGGTGGTTTTTATCAAGCTATTTAAAGTCATTTCAGGAGCTAATTGCAGAGTCGAAGAAGCAACTTGGACGGAGAAATGAAGGGACTATTGATGATGGGATTAGAGGGCCTTGCCTTGATTAAAATGATAATAACACCGTTTCATTTCCATACAGACGATGTGCAACTGCTACCGTGTAGTGCAATATAACACAGCCGTACATATCTCTCCTCTCCAAAGTCCTAATCATTAAGATCGGGCTTGATCAAGAAAGAGAAAAAAGATCTGATCTGCATACACAAAATATTTACCATGCGTGATGAAGATCATCATTATACCTTATCATCAACAAGATGAGTATTTAACTCGAAAAAAGTAACAGCATTTATATCCAGAGAACATTTTTCAAAACATGCAACTTTAAAAAAATGGAAACCCATGAAAGAAAGATGTTGTTTCGGCATTTTTTGTCTTCCAATAAGCACACACACACACATCACAAAACAGCTTGTTCTCTCGAGCTACCGGAATCCCAGGAAAACATTCAACGATATTTTCCTGACAATTATTATTTCATCTTTTGATTTTACACGTTTTTCTTGACTGCTCCGGGATGGTAATATTGAGTTGAGGGTTTTTATATGGATTTTGAAAAAAGAATTTAAAAGAGAGGAATTTTATCCCCTTCAAATTGCATTTCATGATTCCTTCAATTTTCGTCAAGGAATATATGCTCTTTGCTATAAACCTTATAAGAAAGGAGCTAATAATAATAATAATCATATCACTTCTTTGGACAATGTTTAAATCCTTTCTGGCTACTGGTATTTATTTGCCATGATGTCGTTGCATGTAAGGAAGGATGTACGTGTGATGCCAGCGAGCCAGCGTGCATGCAGGATTTTTTTACGATTTTATACGCGGAGAAAAAAAAGATATGAGATGGTTCACAAGATAAGTAATAGCTTAGAAAGTGCAGCACACTGAGAGAAATAGTAGATAATGAATGCATATTGTGATTATTACGTGTTATGTTTTGATGAGTTTCAGCTACCGAATTGAAAATGGACTAGATTGGCTACTTTTTTCCCTTCTTTCTCGAGGATCTGAACTTTAGATCCGATCCCCGTCATTCTCCAAATATTATTAATATCCTTGTATTATATAAGCTCTTTCTGCGAACACAGAAACGAGTTGAAGTCATTGCAACAATCTGTTCGAATCCTCCGTCCCCTTCACAATAAAAATATTAATGTTCCTCAAGAAATAGCAGTGCAACATACAAAAATCTCTCCGAGTTTTATATCAAACTATCTATCAAAAGGTTAGGCATTTGATTCCAGCGAATAAGTTGTTTTGCGGTAACAAGTGGTAGCCTGCAATTTATACATGATATCCAACTACTTTTTTTCTCTATATATTTTCCGATTACAAGAGAAAATTTCTTATAGCTGCTCCTTATACAGAGATGGGTTTGCATTATCTTCGTGAAGTACAGTAGCCGTAAAAGAGTTAACAAAACATCATAAAATCAAATCGTTTCCTTCATGCCTGTCACGATGATACGCATCATTAGACTGTGTAGACTTAATGGGTAGTCTTTTCTTTCTCCTCACAGATTATTATTATCATCATTTATATTCTTGCTATCTCGTCTTCTTATCTCTAGGAAAGTGCAGTACTTCTATCCCTATTATCTTCTCTGCATCTATCTATCACTCAAAGAGGGAATCATATAAAGAATTAAACCAAAAAATACTCTCAAGTCGGCTTTTTCACGGAATCAGAAGAAAAAAACCACGTTCTCTTTTATACTTCATTATTACTTTTACCTATAAACTTAACCCCTTGCTTCTCAATTGAGTTTTCACTTGAGATAGAGAAAAAATGTTAATCTACCAGTGGACCCTATGTTTCCCTATATTTTTATATGAAATTATGGAACGCTATCAAATTTATACGCATTTGACTTGGTATTAATATCAACATTTCACTTTTGGCATGAAATATATAGTTTTCATGGTGGCAGATGATATGCTGACTTTGGCTACTGCATTTTTTCCTCTCCATCTCACACTTCACTCATTGCTCTTGTTTCTCCTCATTTCGTTAATTTACATATTTGCTACTGTTGTTACACGCTATAATGAATGCAAGAGGTAAGTTGTGGTTACGGGCAGGTATTAAAGGAAATTTCCATTTATGATTCTATCCTTCTTTCCATCCTTTTCATTTCGAACATTGCGTCATTACTCGACGATCGGAACAAAATTATATGGATTTTTATTTATCACAAGAAACAAAAAGGTATTCACCCATCTCAATTTTTAAACCCATTTTATAAAAAAAATCCTTTCTGGTTTTTTTATTCCTTTCCTATAATCTTGTCTCCCTTTTTTATTTTTCATGTTGCTTATGGCCTGAAGCAGAGCAGCATCTGTCCATGTGTGTGTCTTGAAACGTTGTTGTTGATAATGAGATCTTCAGAAAATAGGCATTTTTCATTTTTCTCGCAGTGCAAGCTTTAGCAATTACTTTATAACTACAACACATCACATATTTTCCCAAAAGATGTGATGAGCACAACACCATCCACATTTCCAATCTGTCCGTCACCTTTTTTCGAAACCAGTAGTGAAAAAAAATGTTTTCCGAACTGAAACTGACGAATGACATGCTTCTTTGCATACAAATTCAGTTTTGCGAATGGTAATGAGAGCGAGACAATGAAGAATGCCGACGCGCTCACCGTTCCGTTTTTTAATCCACTCATTTCTAGTGTAAAGTGTCAATGAGATTATTTAATAACAGCAACGCTTCCCATCTTATCCCTATGCTACCGAGAGTCAGGAGAGTCCCTTGAGAAAAGCTTTTTATCCGCTTTCTAAATGGACTTTTTCTTCTAATAATTTGAATTTTGGCATATCTCATTACCACGTTATGTAAGTTGATAGCCCTTCTTGGAGATGGATGTTTTTGAAGAGATCAGCAGACTTCAATTAAATGCCATTGTTGTTTTTCCGCCTGGTTTTTTGTACCGGTGTCTCAGATCACTTTGCATTTAGATCCTTTTTTGAGCCTTTTCGAAACTGATTATGTTTCGCTAACGAAATAATTAGCCAGTTCGTGTTTTTCACATCTTTATACAATATTTCTCATCAAGCCAAATGCTTTGTGGTTGTGAGATTGATTTTTTCTTCCTTTGATTGAGAAAAACGGTATTTCTTTCTCATTCTGAGCAAATAGCCATATAGCAGCAGCAGTGGTTCTAGGTATACTCGATGATGTACTGACATTTTTCAAATTGCATGTTGTACTTTTGTGTAGTGGTAGCAGAAGAAATTGTCCATATTTCATGAGATGGCCCAAGAGATCATTTTGTATTGATTAGACTGGCCTGATTGCAGAAAGCAAGGTTGATTCTGTTTAGGAAGCTTTCTTTTTCTTAAATCTTTCCCGTACATTATGTATAATTAGACATCCAATGACGCAAATGACACTAAGGGCAAATTGAATCAGCAGCCACAGCACTATATTTTGAAATTGCGCCATTCCCAACAGTGACCTGCAAAAAATCACACAAATTAAGCTTGTTTTAAAAATTTGGATTCAACATTTAGGTTTTCAAAGAATATAAATTTTAATGCAAATGAACTTCAAATAATATAATGCATTTTATCATTACCGGCCAAATTTGCAGCAAATAATTGCTTCACATGATGTAATTGCAATTAAAAGCCAGCACTGTGTCCCAACTCGTTTGCACCGGGCATCAGTTACAAATACGTAGTACTGTCTGTAAAAAATCATTGATCGGTTGTCAAATCGGTTATCTTTTTATTTTAGAATCAGAAATATTTTTATGATTTTCATTTAGTCAAAGACATTCATTCTCTTTGTCTAACCAACCAAAATTTTACTTTTGCATAATCTATTTCATTTTCCCTGCATTGCTCACAACACATACACAGGTAAGGTAAGGTATTTGGCGTGAGTGGGACAAAGGAATGTATTCGCATTGCTGATTGCTGTAACCGCATTGTATCCTTTTGTCTTAGTTCCAAGAAAAGTCGGAATCAAGAATGCAAAACAAACTGTACACACATAGATGATTGCGCAAGGACAAATAGTCAACATCTCGAAAAGTCAGATTAAACTAGCATGCGTTCATTCCATCCAAAAGCTAATATATTTAACTGCACTTTAGTGCAGCAACTGTACGATATGTATGCATAATCGATCCTACTACGATGATCTACCATGAACCCTAAAAAGTTAAATCAGCCCTAGAATCAAAAAGTGAACAGTACCTAATAATTATGCAAAAGAACTTTTTTGCCTTCTAACAAGTCTACCAAGAAGGAATTCTGAAGCAAGCTTAAGATAAAAGGTGCAAAAGAGTCCCCACTGACAGATCCAAACAAGTCGAGTTGTGTGAGGAAGACTCAAGAAAAAAAATTAATAAGAGCGAGTCTTCAGCCAAGCTAATCGTATCAGGTACTTTATGGCGTCAAGGCGTGGACGACAAGGAGCGATAGGGAAAAATGATGATGATACAGAAGACATGACGAAGCCATCTGTAATTGAGAATCTTTGGATCTTTTGTGATGCAGCGTCATTCCAATACGTTATATGCTGCGCAGTATGAGCAATAATCGGGCAAAATATATTTTTTCCTACACAAGTTTCACGCATTTTTTGTGAATTGACACATGGCACACTAATAAAATGTTTTTGACTACCAGTTAGAGTGCTATATAAGTTTAGATAATCGTGTAAATACAGAACCATCTTTTTGGGAAACAATACTATATCATTTAAAGTTGATTGGTATGCATTAGCAATAAAAAAGTGAATCATATCACGCACATGGCGTGTGTAGTATATGATTTTTCTGGCTAGTTTCAACCTATCAGAAATTGCCAACGGAGATACATAAAAGATGAGTTTTTTATGAATGGGCCAAAAGTTATTGTTTAAAGAGTAACCTTCAAAAATCTATCATGCCACTTTTTTATTTGGGCAAGTGCCATTACTCCTTACACATCTCTGAAATGACTCGAGACTTCCCCTAAAACTCCATTTTATGGTCTCATAGGGAGAAGCATTTAAACTTCTTTTAATCAGTAACTCATTCAAAGATGCAAGCCTGGCCTAATATATTCTCATCACTTTTGTATAAAACTCCAGAAGCACAGAGAGAAAGAACAATGTGGAATTTCATCCTCTTACGGGATAATATATAATACACAGTTTGCTCCGCATTATTATGGCAGCGTGATGATCCTAAAGACGGTCAGCAATTATTCCTGACTCCCGAGAAGGAGCTCGTGTGTCATATGGATATATGGACAAATTGCACGAAGCCCACATTTATATGCTCTTTTGTTTGGCCTGTACATTGTTGTGTGGTGGCTACTTAACAAGTGATTGTTGTGGTATATGAAGAAGATGACATAGGTAAAAAAAGTAGATGATTATGATTATGAGAGGAAGATGCTCAGTCGTGGAAAAAAAATCAGAAGCGGCTGCGTGCTACCTGCTTCACGATCGCCACTTGCCAGGAACGAGAGCATGATATATGACCACTTTCCTATTATTAAGTGTACATGCCTTTTGTTCTGTCTGACTTGAAGCGCAATATGATTGTTTGAAGTCATTGGGCAAAAAAATGATATGGACACGGCGAGGGGTGCTCTATGAATGATCTGCTTTCTGAAGCGCGATAAAAGAGTAAAGCACAGAGAATGATAAATATATGCATCCAGCGAAAGAACAGAGCTCAAAAGCTTCTCTCGCTTCAGTTTGTTTATGTACCCTGCAGGGACACCTTGATCGTGTGGTGAACTACCTGCTATGACTAATGAAATGGAGACCTGTTTTGAAAAAAAATGCGCAGCTTAAAAACTCTTCTTATTCTTTTCCATAGTAGGTGCTTATTACTTCTGGAAGCAAAAGAAATGATAAAGTGCCTTTCCTCTTTGCCCCAAACAATTAAACCAACTTTTCTTCCGTGAGCAATGCTATTCACGCATTAAAAGCTTTATGATTTTGAGAAAATCCCTTTCCATGTTCCAGCTCAGAAAAGGTGTGCTGGACTAATTTTAAATAGGCTTAAGCTCAACTTGCTGAGAGAGTTGATCCAGACTGGAATGTTTAATAATCTATTCAACATGAAATCTTTGGCTGAGAAGGGTGATTATAATAAGTGAAAAAGGTCCCTCAGCTCAGGACTTTTTCCAGTTTGCTTGATACACGTCTTTAATGAGAGGGTTTAACCCAATGATTTTATAAGGTAGCTTTTTATTAGCACCTAACGCCTTATGAGAAAGTGTTCAAATCAAGCATATAAAAGTCCCACATCAGTCTCTGCTTTGCTAAAGGAAAGGCACATGGATAAATATTGTACATTGTATTGTACCCACCTGACTCGATTCAAGGAAAGGGAAAAGAGCAAAAAAGAGAAATTTATCTAATCTGATCTCTTACGAAAAACCACAAAAATGAGCTTGTTGCCGTCTATTCTATATCGCTGTGATTTTTGAGTATTTTTTATTTAGACCAGAGAGATGTGAAACTGGACCATGTGTCTTTTTCTCCGAGTGCTTCTTATTTTATTGCCTCGAGTGTACAATGGTGTTATCATTCTCCAAGAGGAGATTTCAGTTGGAGATAAAAGAGTGCCAGTGAACATGCAATGTGCTCGAAAAAAATCTTTCTCTCTCTCTATTCCAGAGTACAGGGGTAAAGAAGGACATTCAGAGATAAAGAAATATAATATGTGAGGTAGTTTTAATAAACGCGATATGCACCATACGTGTTTCTAATGTCTTAGAACAATCTGCCACTTGCCCCCGGTACATGCAATACATAATCAACATTCTGCCAGCAAGACGCAAGCAATGGATTGCACCGGTTTTTGTCATTAACATTTTACTTTATTTACATGACTTCAGCTTTTCTCTATCTTGCTCAGCTTCTTGCTGCTTTTTCCGCCAATAATGTTGTGTCTTATCTTGACAAACTGAGAATACTGATTAGGTTTCATCAACTGATATTTCATTTCACTTTCCTTTGCCTCTCTCTCTCCCTCTTTGTTGAAATCAACGGTACCCATAAAGATGCAAAATGTTAAGAGAAAAAAGCAGTAAACTTTCTTCCAGTTGCCCTATGGGCCATCTGCCAATCGAACTTGAGCGAGAAAAAATCTGTTTTATTAAAACAGTCATAATTGCAACCTGAGAAGCCTGAGATAGGAAATAGATGCTGAGGGAATGAGTAGCAACAAGTTTTTTAAAGGCAAATTGGGACAGCTTCTGTCTTTTATTCCAAACAGAGGAGGTTACACTATAATGCCTGGAACAGACTTTTGAGACTGACGACGACCTTTTATTCCGGGTAATTATTATGCTACACAATTTATGAATTAATGAGATGTGCAGCAACTTTTTGAGCACAATTAATGCTTATAACTTCCTATCTATATAGGAAAATATGGCCTTGTTTGAGAAATCTGAAGGAATTGTCTTGTGTGGAGAGAGACATAAAGTAACAAAAGAGATAAGAATCTGAAAACGCTTTTTGCCATCTTAATCGAGCTCGTACAGCTTTGGCTTTTGTTCTCGATATTGGAGGTTAAAAAGAATAAGAACACTTTAAACATTTTCTTGAAATTATTATTCCTGAATGCTACCAGTTTTCACTATTTTAACATCACTCCCCACTCTCTTCGTTTCTAGTTATCTCCGTGTTTCTGGAAGATCAGAAGGCTGCCGCGCATGCATAATAATAAACACTTTATAACGTGCTGGAGTGGAGTAGTATCCATGAGGAGATGTTGGTAAAGAAACTCAAACACGGAGAGTTTGTGCAACAAGGTTATCATTTTAAAGGCTTACCTCAGGGATGGAGCAACAATCAAGGAGAGGAGTGCGAGTCGGCACAAATTGATGTTGTGAGCAGGAGGTGTTTCAGTTCTGCGAGAATTCAGAGATTTAAAAACAGAATCATTTCTCCATTCAAATATAACAGAGTCGTGTAGTAAGAGCCACGCGTAATCGTAATAGGAAAATTGGACGGAATATTGTATCATTTCTGAAACAATTGCAGACTCGAAAATGCAAGAATAAGCTACTTGTAAATTATAAAGTATATTTTGATTTTGCTCACTTACTTGATCGAGTTCCATTTGTACTCTCGCATTTCCAAGAGCTTGCATATCTTCATCCCAACCCAAATTCCCAGACCTGCAAAAACGATTAATTTTTTTGACAAATTGTTGAACATTGACATGTAACTAGCAATGCTTCCAATTTATGATGCTCGATTGAAACTTATATTAATGATAATCATATTTAAAAGATGAAATGATTAAAGTCCTACCGTTGCATACAAATATATCCAAGATTATGGCGTCCCACCAACACTCCACAAAGTTTGGAAGCAAATGAGCAAATGCCACTTCTGTGATTTCCCAAGTCACGCTAAAAGGACAAAATACAGCGTTAGCCAAAGTCTAATCATTTATTTAAAACATACCGTTAATATAAACTTTAAATTGTAACCTTATGGTCCATAGTATTCCGATATGTCTCAACAGCACAGCCTTCATAATCCATCCGAGGAAGTGAGCTAGTGCAAAGACGTCGACGTGAGACCAGATACGTTCGAGCGTGATTTGGGAGCAGTTTACCCCATACTCCTATAAAAACAACAGAATTCGGACATTGTAACTATTGTAAGTTTTATCGGAAAAAGAAAGTATTTTAAGTCTAACCTTCTCATTGTCAATGGAAAAGTTTCTGAGCTCAGGATCAATCCAATAAAATATTGACTTGACAGTATCATAGTTTTGGAAGAGAATGAATACGAGAGCAAGCAGGTATAGTACAGATAGGCCGAATACCATACGCCATATTGCAGGGTGCTAAAGAAGGAGAAAAAATGTTCAAAGTAACATTTTCAAACTTTTTTGCCCACTTTGAATGCAATAATTCTCTTCAAAGTGACTTACAGGTCGAGTGAATGGTCCATTAGGAAAAGCCAGTACGGAGACGATGAGGAAGAAGAACACAACACATTTGAAGCCCGCACTTAAATTGTCTTGTATATTCGTTTCGTCCCTATGAATGAGAAAAGTACAAACATTGTCGATGAATACATGTCGGACGAGTCCACAATACGTGCCCAACATCCAATCAGCAATGTTTTGAACATAAGATACAATTTCACTTTCACCACTTTCCCTCGAGTAATAATATGTGTTGGCACGATGCTTATCATGAGAATCTAATGCAGAAGAAGAGGTACTATTCAGAACACACCTGTTAAACGCGACATAAACTAGCGCCCCAATCGCCAGGCAGAGCAAGGTCAAAGTTCTGGGCTCGTAGAAGCAGGCAATGGACACGTCATCTACTGGCTTTTCGTTTATGTAGGCAAAGTCCGTTCCGGAGAAGGACGGCGACCGAGACGAGTTCTGCCTGAAGTCTGTGGAGGGTGAACTTTTTGTACTGATGTTGCCACCACTGGCCATCTTGGAAGCAGCAGGTCTTTTCTTTGACTTTCGAACACTCCTTGAGGGAGACTTTTGAGAAGGAAGTCGCTTCTTTTCTGTTAAAGCCATTTTATTAGAATGTGGTTGACAAAAATGCAAGAAAAATTATCCTATTTCTAAGCCGCTGGATGCGACCCGGGCTGAGTCCGGATTAAGATCGAATCGCTAAAGCTACTACATTTTTATATGTGCATAGATACTCAGTCAGGTATTGACAAAATGACTTACATATTTTTGGTATTGTCAAAAGTGTCGTAATAACGTATACAAAAACAAAGGAATGATGAGTTGAGAAAGGTCTCCTTGAGGGAGACTTTTGAGAAGGAAGTCGCTTCTTTTCTGTTAAAGCCATTTTATTAGAATGTGATTGACAAAAGTGCAAGAAAAATTATCCTATTTCTAAGCCGCTGGACGCGACCCGGGCTGGAATTGGGTCCGGATTAAGATCGAATCGCTAAAGCTACTACATTTTTATATGTGCACATATACTCAGTCAGGTATTGACAAAATGACTTACATATTTGGTATTGTCAAAAGTGTCGTAATAACGTATACAAAAACAAAGGAATGATGAGTTGAGAAAGGATACACACTCTGTATATTTGTACTATTCTCTGCCAATTCAAAGAATTAGACCCACTTCCAGTAGCAGCACACCGTTCAAGGGGCAGAAACACAACTGTCCAAACAGAACGGGAAAAGTCAATACTCATTAGAGGAAGTCAATGTAAGTCCTTATTTATGCAGCATTAATAAAAAGACAAGAAGCATAAAGAATAGACTGGATTTACCTGACCCTTCCTCGGCTTTTGTAGGTCATTTTAATAATTCACGAAAGTGCTCCGCCATGACTCCATTTTACACTTTTGGAATCGCATGCATACATGGCTTATATGGAGAGATACATACATGGACTTTTCACTCCAGCTCCAGAGTGACTTTTACCTGGGCATAGATTGTTTATTAATATTGCACACTCTATTGCTTTTATATCTGGTCATTGGAGCTTCTCTTCGGGAGCTATTTATGGAAGAGAACAGGTGAAACAGACAATCTACAGGTATGGCCTAGATACACGCCATACTTCACTCATCAAATCAACCACTCTCCTTTTCCGAGTTAACTCAAACATGTAATTTTGGGAAGTGGGGCCGTTAATAGGGAAGCAATCGAAAGTAAAAGCACATTTCACTTTGCCGTGAGTCGGAGTGACTTTAGAACTGTTGATCAGTACGGGTGAAAGTCCTCTTTACAAAAAATGGAGCAAAGTTGCATGTATGAGGAACATACTTGGAAATGAGTATTAATGCAACTGTTCTTACTCTGGCCTTTAACGTATTTTTGGCAATTTTTGGAATTTAAATCAATGATTTTATGCAACCTCTTTGGAATTGAGACTGTAAGAAATATTATTGGCGTAGGAAATACTGGAGAACTGGCTTGGTTCACAAATGTTGATAATTTGCTATTTGGAACATAAAGCAAGGGAAATAGTATAAGGATGATGAACCATTGGAATAAATTTGGAATTTCACCTGACTGCGAAACTAGCATGAGGGGAAGCAAAGGAGAGAAGAAGTAAAAGTCATATCACTAGCGGACACTGAGACTGGAAAATGAATCTCTCTCTCTCTCGGAACCAGGGTAATTTCCGAATTTCTCCGAGCTCCGTTGTTTCGCTTTATCCTCAGCAGTGTGATCTAGGAAATGAGTATAATGCTTCATTCATATGAGAGCCACTTTATGAGTTCATGGACCACTACAGAAACGGAAATTGCATGAAAATAAGCCTGATTTGTTTGGT
>JAHZMY010001817.1:0-10787 GCA_027743915.1 Seira sanloemensis | reverse complement strand
GAGTGTAACAATGTTAGGAGTAGAATTTGATAACCAGTAAATTTTATTTCTTTTCATCTACAAGATATTTTGCATACATAGATTTATTTTTGAATTTACCTAGTTTATTAATTTTATTATGCAGTTTTTTCACCTACAGCCTCAAATACATCGATTGACTCGCAACCGTAAATCTGACGCCATTTAAACAAAGATTTTTTGCTATTGGTTTCGCCCGTGACTGTCTAAATTCCCGTTCCTATTCCTAAGAGTCTTAAGAAGACTCAATATTTTTACAAATTGCGTCTGTGAATTCCGAACACTTTGATTTACCACCCAAATCACCGGTAAGGATTTTACCCTCTCTGATGACACTGAAGCACGCAGTTTCGATCTTGTTGGCATAGTCTACCAGTTCCATGTACCTAAAAATATGAGTAGTTATTAAGTTTCCGAGGGTTTATTACTTTGAAAAGTTGAATATCGCTTTTAAAAATTACCTCAGCATCATGACGGCAGAAAGTAACAGAGCTGTTGGATTTGCTTTATCCTGGCCAGCAATATCAGGCGCTGTACCGTGAACCTAAAAAATTTCATAAATCGTTATATGTTTTGTTTTAAATCCTGGCCAAACCACAACACGGAAAGAGTTGGCTGTTGTCATTATGGAAAGATTTAATGAGATTTATTTTAAAATTATGCAAAAGATAATGGAAAAATTGCACAATTATTTCAAATTGAATTCATACATAATGTTGGCTTTGTGTACAACAGTAACTTTATGGCGACCATTGGCTTTCGCGTAACTAAAAGCATAATCCGCGACTCTCATTGACGCCTCCTCCGTAATTAATTTAATTGACTGCACCACACCCGGTACGATTTCGTGCTCGATACCGGAATATTCTCCTTCAGTGTTTTCGCGAATGGTCACAACGTCGACATCTTTGTACAAAGTTTCATATCCTTCCAAGGATTTGCATGGCCTTACATTAGCATATAAATTAAATTCCCTATAAGTAAGAAAAGATAATATTATGTAGTTTATTTTGGTCTCACATTATTGTGAATGTTTAATATGAATAATGAATATTAAAATTAAAAACAGAATGTTCTCGTACTTTCTTAGGGCAAGATTGAGAGAACGATGGCCTTTACCAATCGGTGTCATTAAGGGACCTTTCAGTCCGATTTGGTTCGTATTAACAGAATCTATTGCCTTTTGTGGGATGCCAAATTTACCGTCTGGCCCTCTGACCGGGGTAACGTCAACTGATTCCCATTGAATAGGCACCTAAAACAATACATATACAGAAAGTTTTTTTTGCATGTATACCTTGGGTTTTATATACTAGTAGCTTTAAACAATTGGTATTCATTTACCTGTGCGGCTGCAAAGATTTTCTGAACAGCAGCAGAAATCTCCGGTCCAATGCCATCTCCTGGAATTAGCGTCACTGTTCGCGTGGATGCAAATCGAACATTGTGTAAATTCCGGTTGATTGGCTTCAAAAAACGCACAAAACACATTTGCCAGACTTAGGTATGCCAAATTTACCGTCTGGCCCTCTGACCGGGGTAACGTCAACTGATTCCCATTGAATAGGCACCTAAAACAATACATACACAGAAAGTTTTTTTGCATGTAAACCTTGGGTTTTATATAGCTTTTTAACAATTGGTATTTATTTACCTGTGCGGCTGCAAAGATTTTCTGAACAGCAGCAGAAATCTCCGGTCCAATACCATCCCCTGGAATTAGCGTCACTGTTCGCGTGGATGCAAATCGAACATTGTGTAAATTCCGGTTGATTGGCTTCAAAAAACGCACAAAACACATTTGCCAGACTTAAGAAACCCCATCACATTGAAACGATCATATGAATGATTCAGTAACTGAGATAAATCTATGATAAACTTACAAATAAACGCCGAAATACACTGGAAGCCATTACAAAATATTGAACACTGTAGTTAAAACAATGCTTTGTTTATTCGATGATCAAGTAAAGCTCTGCCAGAGGTCAACCAGTCGTCCTAAACCAAAACAATAGTATTAAAATGTTTTAAACTTTAACCAGTCACATTCAAAGTGAAAGCACTAATTAAAAAATATCGCAGAATGATTAGGTACTTTATTGAATTCATCCTTCATTTTATGTTATTGTCGAAAACAAAAAAAAATCAAACATCTGCTCACCTCAACAAAAATCTACGCCTTCAACTTATACTTATCTCGTTCCACTGATAAAAATTCAAATGCTGCACTGACCCAATAGACATGGATTCTAAACTTTTTTTTATCTCGCTTCAAATATTTTTAATGTCCCCTTCCCAAGAACGGCCCGAATTCGTAATACTGATCCAGCAAGACACATCTACCTTTAACAAGGAATACTAAAGATCGAGTCCGGTTCGGCTCCGAATTTCTGAGAATCGCCAAGATGAGGTTTTCAAAGTCGTTTCTTTTATATCGTGCACTATAATATGTAATGTTATTGCGATGAGCCGAATGGTGGTTGGAGAAAGTACATACTTCTGGTAGAAAGATATATTTCACGGATATAGCTTTTTGTTATTATGAAATTATTATGTGTCCTATCGTTTTTTGTACTATTAACTATTGCAAAAAAAAATTGGCATTGATTCTTGAGCTTACTTCCTGCTAAAGGAAAAGGGTGGTGTAATTGTATGTAAATACACAGAAAATGAAATACATGTGTTTGTCTTTTGTGTAATCTAGTCCTTATTTACGCGATGCAGAGAAATGAATGGAACTCGCAGTCATGTGGTTGGGTAAATTGGGAAAGAAGAGCAGTAAGGTACACTGAAAAGCAGATGATTTTTTTTGGAGGATCTTGAAACTAGGGCAGTAAGTAAAACATGTGCGTGGTGCAAGAAGCAAAAAGAGCGATGAGAATGACCATCGCTCTCACTTTCAGGTTTCAGGACAAAGATGGCAACTCAGGCAATCTGTGCAGGGCCGCTACTTCCTCGACAAAAGGACTGATGAGAAAGCTTTGCAAAGGTAAATGTGCAGTGGAATGAAAATTATATCTATGCAGGGCCGCTACTTCCTCGACAAAAGGACTGATGAGAAAGCTTTGCAAAGGTAAATGTGCAGTGGAATGAAAATTATAGGAATTCGGAACAACGTGAGAATCACTAAGATCCAACTTGATTTCCACTTTTATTTATTCCCACAAATTCACACGGAAAATACAAAAAGGATGCAATACAAAATAGAACGTAGTCTTATAATTAAACGTTTACAATTTACTAAAAACGAAAGAAATATTATTGGAATATGTACATTTGAAATAATGATTTATCGTTTTTTAAGAATATCAGTTTGACGAGACGACGGCTTTGTCTTGCATGCTTCAAGAAACCCCTGAAGGGCAGTCAGTTTAGTTTGAAGAAATGAGATATCCCCGTCCGAATCTGTGGAAAAGAAATCATTCCAACGAATTTTCATGCGTGAGCATTCATCATCAACTCTTTTATTTACTCAGATCAGTAAAAATCTTCAGAGTCATGTAATATTCTCAATAGTATTTTTAATTAATAAAAGCTAAAGAACTACTTTCATCTCGTACTTTGTTCACTTTGCCCCGACTCCAGCATCAAATGCCTCGTTGTTGGCTCACCAAGAAATGAAGACACATCTTCCCGAAGAGAAAAGAGAGGCTCCAGAGCCACAGCATCTGCTATCGACATTCGCATCTCCTTACTCACGGTGGTATTCTTGAGTGGCTTCTTCGGTCGCGGCGGAGACTTGCTCTTCCTCACGCTCAGCGATGTCCTCGCTTGAGATCGGAGCACTTGACGCTCAAAGTCCATCAGATGCTTGCAAATTATTTTATCTTCGGCTCTGAGTTTACTTTCGAAATATTTGGGCATTTTCGTAGTCTCCTGAGCTAGTGGATGGGCAGGCTTTGCTCTCGAGATAACCTTAGTCTTTCCACTTCCAGGTGAAGATGATCGGCTTCGGACGGATCCTCCTGCCGCGCTGATGTTGGTACTCCTCAGGTTGTCAGCCGTCACCGGTAAATTGCCCATTCCTGCTGAGAACGGTCTTTTCTTCATGTTTGGCTCGTCATTGCCTGTGGACAGACTGCGATTTTTACATGCGGTCACAGGGGATGAATCGTCATTCACTGCCTTTTTCTTGTAGGACATGGGCTGGGAAATACAAGTGTTTGATTTCGATCTGATACGTGATTCAATTTTCTTCATTCTGCGGTCGAAAAGGGCACAAGATGATAATTGACATACGGTGCAATCAACTCATAATATAATTTCTTTTTGTGCATTTCCTGATTTCGCAAACTACTAATTTTCCTATTGGATGAAACAGTTATGACGATCTAGCTTGCCAGAAAATTGCAATATCTCTTTTCATATTTTTTATATGACCCACCTTAGCTCAGCAATTTTGCTCTGCTTCATCCTCCTCTCATTTACATAAGCAGTGGGATCAAATCTCGGGGGAGAAGGAGAAACACTCCTCTGAAAACGATGTAAATGAGTCGAGTTGCTTGATGCGGATGAGCTCCGACTACCATGATTTTCAATTCGTTTGCACTCAGCCTCGGTCTTCTTGGGGCCGAGCAGAACACCTGCCATTTCCTTACTACTGTTTCTTGATTTCGCATCTGTGCTGCGGTAGCTACAGGTTGAAGAGCTGGATCTTGATCGCTTCCTACACATCTGCTGCTGTTGCTTTGAATTTCGAAAGGTTGAGCGACAACCGACTTCGTTGACCTTAGCCTTGATGTCGTCCAAATGTCTTTTGCTGTTGTCTGACTTTTTTCCGAGGGAAGGTGAGATGCTGGTTGTGGCACCAACCCTTTTAGCGAGAGAGGCTGAGGCAGACGTGAATGTGACATTGTTGTAATGCATGTCATGCCTAGATTGGCGGCTCTGTCGCCTTCGAGAAGTCTCTCGACTTTCCTCTCGTGCTTTTCTTTCCATTTCAAGGCCCCCTTCCAGTTTATCTACTTTCTCCTTCAAATGCTGGATTTGGTTCCAGAGCTCCATCTCATACTTTTCTGCTGCGTCTACCTGTGTGCATATGAGAGAGAAAGAGAAAGGGTTTTGAAAAATCGCAAATTTAATAAAGGCTGCTTTCGAGTTGGCTGATGAAGTTGCTTTTTGACGTCAAACGAGCAGAAAATTGTTAGATGTAAAATTGCGTTCCCTCTGCGAAATATTAGATACTTGATGTATGTACTCCTTCCAACTCTTACGCGATTTCCTATCAAATTAGAACATTACATAGTCTTCCTCATTGTCAGTTACTGAGAAAGCCCATTTCGTCTATTTCTGGTAATAAGGAGAAACAAATAAACGTTTTCCTCTCTTTTTGTGCACTTGAAATGAGCTAGAAAACTTGGGCAGAGATTGGGACCTTGAAAATCTGGCAGCTCTTTGTTTTCCACTAAAACAAAGCAAATATTATATAGATCCAGCTTGAAGTTGGCTAAAAGTGCTCTTCATTTTCCCACGCAATTCTGGCTCATGATTTTCTCCAGATGGAGTTTTCGATTCGATGAAACGCCATTATTTCATTATGGTTACCGCTCTACCCGACTTAAGTGCTCAAGAGAGACATTTTACCTCCAACAAAAGCTTTTTCTGAAGATGTGAATATGGTTTTAATGGCAATATGGAATTTTCCATAATTATTAATGCGTTTGATTGATGAATGGAGCGACCATCAACTAAAGTGGGATCACAAATACCAATTGCCTCACAATAGTAGCCCACGCCAAATTAGGCTCATCATTCATTACATACATTCATTTTAATATTGTTCTTCAGTTTCGAGTTTACGAAACAACCTGCAGCCTCCACTGAAAATGACAGATTTTCAATCCTCAAGCTGTGATTTTACCAAGCCGTATATGTTCACAAATACTTTCCTTTGAATCCTTTGAGATAGGCATTTACTTGAAAATAATAATAGCTTCAGGTGTAAAAGCCAGGTAAGATCTGTACACGAGATAAAAGGGACACCAAAACTGTTGTATTAAAATGAGCAAGTCAGAAATGCTTTCAATGACCGACCACACCACAGAAAATAGTGATCCGTAGTCGAGATGTGGCAGATTTCACTCTCTAAAATCATTTATCTCCACAAAACCGCATTTGTGCTCTCCTTTATCCCAATGTTGTGTACAACATCATTTGGCCATTATCTTGAGGCGTCATGCTACACATTTTTTCTCATCCCAGGACCATAATATCACTGAATGAAATTTTGTCAGAGAAAAAAATACCTTGACTTGGCTTTTACTTTTATCTTTCCTGACCATACCATTTTTTGCTACGTTTTATACATAGCTGAACGCATTATGATAATGGCTATTAACCATGCGGGAATTTTAAGCCAACTTTTTCCTTTGTCTTTCATCACTACTCAAGAAATTTTAAAGAGTTTCAAAGATAATCTATCTCCTCCATCGGCCTCGGTCAAAGTAAAACGGATCTCATTTGCAATTTTACAAGTCTCAAGGGAAGATGCGAAATTGAATAGGGTAACAAACCAAATTCACACCATTTCTTTCAGAGGGAAAAATATAATTGTGATGATGCGTGAAATCCTTAGAAGGCAATAAAAATTGGAGGTACCGCACTCACTGCTAATGTGGCATTGCTGCGGCAATATCTACATTTTTCCTTTTAAAGGTAATAATAATGTTCTTTTGAAATGTAATAATCATTTTGAATAATTATTTGAAACTAGGTAATAATAATGTTCTTTTGAAATGTAATAATCATTTTGAATAATTTGAAACCATCCCAAGAGATTTCATTGAGGCTAGATATTAAACTAGTGGCCATTAAACCCTGAATTGGTTCTCCGCTCAATGCCCACTGGCAATTTTAATTGACGTTTTTGTACCGCCTTTGTGCGGTATTTGTCCTTTTATGCTCTTTTGTCATCCCGTAAAAACAAACGAATTAAATGGAGATCCGATCACATTTACTCGATTCTGATGGCCGTTTGAAATGAGAATGAACGCCATTCTATTTTGGGATTAATTGTAGGCCCTACACAAGATGTAGTCAAAGTCAGTGGAAAGTTTTTATTTGTGAAGGTCATTTTTCCTCTCGCAGTGGCACAGCTTGACGCGACAAACGAGTGAAATATATATATGCTGCCCAGAGGAATAATTGGTTTCGCCTACATGCCTAAGTGCGTCACCTCTTCAGCTAGAAGTCTGTTTCCGAGAGAAAACCGAGTCTAAAATGAGTTTCCTTTTACTTTTTAATAGGCTCCTTGTATGAGACATGATATTGGTTTTACTACGTGAAAGAAATACGCCACACCGTCTTTTAAGGGCCCGTCGTAAAAGGTGACCTTTAAAATTCGAGTAAAAACATACGCGCGGAAGTAATTTTTCAAGGTAAAAGAATCTTCGTGGGGTACCTACCTAAAAAGCCCGTACAACCGAGCAAATACCTCCTATAGTACCTTTATGTATACGGCATTCTGTGCCAAAGCTTTTTTCCCTTTTTCTAGGTGCTCCAGCTAATTTATATTCATTTTCTTGAAGGATGCATAAACAAGCAATCACATTACATTTTATATTTGTTGTGTTCTTTGAAACACAACCTATTTGTCAAGCATACATATACCTAGCTGGATGTCATTTCCTATCTCAAATATTTCGGTCAAGGTGAGAGTTTTTGTGTGGGTGAAATCTAATGATCTGAAACCGGTGATTTTTTTACGTCGAGTAGACAAATTCGTAGAATGCTTTTAGTTGAGTGCCTACAAGTTACATAATTTACGTGAAGGAGGGAAAACAGGCTATTTTCCTTTAATTTTTTTGTGAAAAGATTATTATTACTACTACTACTTCAAGTTACCACACGTTTCCTTTTTCAAAGGCTTGTGGGCTCAAAAGATCTCCGAACTTTTATCTCTTTTGTAATTCATAAATTAGATGCCGAGGAGGACACACTTTTAATTTTTCCCAGTGGAGGGCAAAGTGCACAATAAACTTTATAACTTTTATAAGCGAGGACAAAGTCAAAGAAAACAATGGTAATTATAGGGTCTCGTCCATCTGAGCAAATTTGATTTCATAACTAACTAGAAATCAAGTGAAAAAATTGAAAGTGCTTTTTAATGCGTTTATAATTCAAAACTTTTAATATAATCGATTATCTAACCCAGACTCTCTCAGCCATGTGTGTCCTCTCACCTGCTGCCTGAACAATGGAAAACTAACCTTCACTTCAAGATTCCGACACATAAATCAATGGAAAGGGTAATAAGCACTTTAGGTTTGCAGTCATAAAAATTGTTGACGAAGCACACCTGTAACAATCTACGAGGATGACAGTGGCAAAGAAAGGGTGCATCCCAACCCAGAAAATGTTTAGCACCTCAAAGGGCTCTCCGTCCGAGCACATCACACCATCATTATTACCATTCATTCATCCCCAAGAATCATGAACCATTTTCTCTCTACACTTCGACTCTTTCTTTATAAATATGTGTTCGCACATATTATGCATTTGCGGTTAGCTCACTCACATCACTTATGCTACATGCGGAGATGTGCCTGCACTACTCACTCAAGATTCATAAATCTTTCGACTTTACGACAAATCGTGAAGTGATTCGTTCGTGGTCAATCCTTTTCATAGTAGTACGCATGAGATGCAAACAAGATAAAAATCAATTCAATGAGTGAATTCAATTTAATTAAAAAATCTTGGTAATCACGTACATATTGCATTGCCATCAAAAGGGTCAAGGTTTGCTTCACATTAGTAAAGATATAGTGGAGTGTTTGGTGACAACTCCAAACCAAATTCAAAATATATCTTTGCCGAATCGAAATGCGAAAGTCGTTATATTGTATACAGACATTCTGAACTGAACTAATTGCAACTACCAGGTCAGCAGACGTAAACTTTTATATTTTGACGAGTCGAATCGAAAACAATTGTAGACTAAAAAAACAGTAATGAAAGGTGCATACCTACCAATCTTGATTAAGAATAAATTATCAACATCAAAATGACTCTTCTGCTGTAGAGCTTGAGTGGCCTTCTATTTGCATATTTTTTATGCTTCTTTATGACTTTTGAAGAAATTCACTTTTTCATCTCCCTGTAAATAATGTGTATCACTGTTGAAGGAAGACATTTCTTATTTTATGCACCTAATACCTACATGCATGCATGCATGCCATGATTTCGCATGCACCTGTTTCGCCTATACGTATCCTTTCCCCTGCAAAACTTGTTGAAACCCCCAAAAGATAATTTGCATGATTAAACGATATTGTTTACACTGGCAATGATCTTTATACGTACGAAGACGATAATGTCCACAATCAACAAATGCTTTAAAAAATTCTCAGCTCGGAAAAGACATGCTAACTTCGTCTAATAAAATCTTTATATATTAATTTGACCTACTTTATGCCGAAGAAAGTGATTCTCATTCTCAAGATTTTCCATTGTCTTCGTATGATCATGTCTCTGGCCGGTAATGCAATCTTCCAAGTCACGAAGTTTCAATTGCAGCGTCTCAATGGTCCCTGCACATCTCGTGCAATCCTTCCTCTCCGCAGAAGAGGTAGCCGCTGATGATGACGCGTCTTTTTTATCGTCTTCATTAACATCATTACCAGAAGTTCCACAGGTAAAATTCGCATTAGCATCTTTAGCCTCCCCCTCACTCAATTTTCTATTCTCACTCGAGTCCACGACATGAGTGCTGCTGCCGTTGCTGCCTCGATTATTCCAAACAAGGCTGGGCTCATGCACCGAGGAACCGGAAGACCTAACTCGTTCTTTGCTGAGGCGACGACTTGGACTCATGTTTTCGTGGGAGGTCCGAACCAACATCATCCCTGCAACAGCAGCACCACCATCACTCCCACTGCTACCGCATCTCATCGACTCAATCTGTGAGAGTAACTCCTTGTTCGCACTTTTCAGCGAGGTGACTTCCGCCTTCAACTTGACTATATTACACTGCATCACACTCAGATCTGGTGGACATGCATAATTCAAGGGGAGAGGGTAATGAACTCTGTAATCAAGCAGAAGACCATCTTATATGAGGACGATGATATGGAGGCTTATATTTTTTGAAGCGATTTTTAACAACCCCTTTTTTATTTCGGATTATGAGACGATAATAATTGGAGGACAGTAAACAATGAAGACCAAGAGAGTGAATAGGATGACGCTTCTTTGCCTCCTCTACTTTCATTTTCAAGTTCATGCTGCGCTCTTCTGTATTCTATGTGTATGTATGTATAATGCCTACTACTGATGCCTTATTCACCTTCCAACTTTGCCATATACACGCCTTCTGCCTGTCGGTGCAATTTATGACAGGACTGCAATTACATTATTACATATTAGTAGGAGAAAAAAATGCTTCATTCACTGCGATGTGAGGCTTTTTGGCTTCGTCAAAATTTGGCCTTTTTTCATCTCCTCAAGTGGTACATAGTAGTGGCATGCCTTTTGTTTCATTCAGAAAATAATAGCTTTTTTTTCATTTTACGGCATCATTAGATTTGCAATGCACGTACGTTCAATTCAGTTAGATTTTTTGTGCATGTTTTTATGAATGACTAAATGAATCCCTTTTTTTGCCAGCAGGTAAATACTACTACAGAAAGCACTGAAATTGAAGAAAATCAAATGAATGAGATGAGAGGGAGAAAGAAAGATTCGAACATGGTTTGCCTAATCAACGGTACGTCTACGTGCTCACCCCTTGCGAGTGCCGAGTGTCAGCGTTTTCCTAAAGTTTGCATAAT
>JAHZMY010001816.1:0-10630 GCA_027743915.1 Seira sanloemensis | reverse complement strand
TCACTTAAACTTTTGCTGCATAAAAAATTCACATTTTTGGCTTCAAAAATTTGTAAAAAAAATAGATTGGCCAATATCAACTATGCAAAGTGTACACTAGTAGTTTTGACTCTACTCTTCGAAAGCTTGCATGAAGTTTGGCTTTAAAGTAAGTATTAGTGGCAAATAGTCCACTTAATGCTTTGATAACCAAAATCATTTAAACATATGCAGAACCGGTGTAAGTACTTGGCTATGAGGGTTGCCCATATTGTTGACACACAAAAGAGCTACACGATGGAGTGAATTCAATGACATGTTCTATGGGAGACTGACATTATTTGTTGCTGGAGCAGGATTTTAGGGCAATTAATTAACCTCCCAAAGTACATACTACTCCTTTTCATGATGAGTAAACTCGGGCGAAGCACTAGCAGTTTTGAAACGGACAAGGATTCGATGGCTGGCTGTTGAATTTTTTTAATTTATGTAAAAAGTTTTTTTTGAAGGGAAATGGTATAATGTGCGCTAAATTTTTATGTTACTTTTTACTCCCATACGTACATATGTATGTAGGTAAGTAAGGATAGCAGACCATTCTCGTACTTTTCTTTTCAACTTTCTTTTTTTGCGCAATGTTGGGCTCCAGAAAGGAATGTGAGGTAAACTCAAGGAAATTAAAAATGAAAGGAATATATTTTCTTTAATAAAGCACGCTTTGAAACATGATCTTCTGTTGAATTTTTTTAATTTATGTAAAAAGTTTTTTTTGAAGGGAAATGGTATAATGTGCGCTAAATTTTTATGTTACTTTTTACTCCCATACGTACATATGTATGTACGTAAGGATAGCAGACCCTTCTCGTACTTTTCTTTTCAACTTTCTTTTTTTGGGCAATGTTGGGCTCCAGAAAGGAATGTGAGGTAAACTCAAGGAAATTAAAAATGAAAGGAATATATTTTCTTTAATAAAGCACGCTTTGAAACATGATCTCTATTTTTAGAGGGGAGAGAGGACGTCTTTGTAAGACGACTACAAGAACAAAAAGCAGTTAGGAAGGAAGGCATCTCTGAAGGAAGCTGAAGTGAAACTGCATGATGTAATGAGATGGCCGTTCGTATTTCCTTGTTTGCTCTCAACAAAAAATAGAAAGATAAATACGCTAATGTACTAATGGACAGAGTAGACGTTGGAGTTTCTCCAGAGTATCAAGCATAAATGCACACTACATGGACAAAGTACATAATGAAACTGAACGCGAAATCCCTTTCTACATCCTGCACTTTCTCTTTCTTCTTTTCCCCTTTGTTAAATGGGGAAAAAAGTAAATTCATGAGAGAGAAAAGCGCGTCTGAGTCTTGTGAAATCAAGGCTTTCTCATAGCTGCCAAATAGGGAAAAGCCTCATTTTCTAGGACAAACAAGGGAGAATAAGTTGAGCCAAAGCTGTTCTTTTGATGAATAGGCAACTTAAAACGGAGCCCAGACATACACATGCATACATACATACGTATAGCCACAACTTCCCAAAACGCAAACGCGCACAAGTTTCCTTTGTTCCTGCCATATATGAGTTTTTTCTCGAGTAAAATAGCTCCAAGTGGAAAGAGAGAGAGAAAAAGAAAAGGGAAAAGACGAGCAGTCCTTCATATGACTGGTAGCACATCTCGTAATATTCCTCTGCAGTTTTCCCCCAGTGGAAGAAACAATGGAAGAAGTGTAAGCATAAACATGTGCCCCTTTAATTCGATTTTGTTACATAACCCTGCAAACTCCCATACATTATCGTATGAATCACATGCACACGTTCATAGAATTTTGTTTAAAGCGGAAAGCAGCAAACACAAGTAACTTTTCTTTTTTCAGAAATGCATTTCTTGAAGCATTTTCATTCCCACTACAGCATAATAATAATATTTATATTCCCTTAATCCGAATGCATAAAACGAACTTTTATATACTTAATGGAGATGCCTAACTATAATTCTATAATGCTCTCAATCTTGGAGCAGCAGAACTTTCACTATCACAATTTCAACATAACCATTTTACTCACAGCCCAAAAAACGTGTATTTTATATGTGAGTGGACAAGGCAACTTGTCTGCAAAACCTTGTTTTGTCATCGCTCATCTTCCAACTGGCTTCCAGAATGTACTGAAAAAAAGTGTAAACACGCTACGACTTCTTAAAAAACCATTGTTCGAACTTTCGCCTGCATTCTGACGAAGATCTCGTCGAGGCTTGCGAGTTGAGAGTCTGAGATAATGCGAAAAAGAGAAAGACAATGCGCCAGTGTAAGTAGTGAATAATGATATTAGTCTTATTATGAATTATGTAGAATTTTTCAGGTCTACTTGAGCTGTATCAAAGTCCATGAACTATAAGAAAGTATATAAATAGGGATGCAGAGGGCCGATGTGTCTTAAGTAATAGTTTTTTATTACGCATCACACATTTTTACATCTTCATCATCATCCCAACGAGAAAAAACGCAGCATCAACATCGACTTTTTATGGATTACACAAGGAGGACTTTCAAAAAGAAATTTGAAAAAAACTTTTTTATAGTGCTTGCACTTGAGCAATTTATGAGTACACAAGTTATGGCGTAAATAAATGTGAGCGTGCCACTGGCTTGGATCATTGATACTCCAGCTTCCTCTCTCTCTCTCTGCTCTTCTCTTTATTTTGCTGGAGAGAGAGAGGGAGAGAGGATGCTGACGTAGACATCATTCACAACAAAAAATAACAGTCGACTGGGCAAACGAACCAAGAAGAATATGAAGAGAGGACCCCTTTTCACCCAAGTACCTACAAGACCGGAATGGTATTTTTTCGCCTTTCATCTGAAGAATCTCGTCATATTATAAAATACGTTTGGTTTCTACGCTAAAAGGCCCACTTTTCGACTTTAATATTATGTTGGGACATGCTCCTCACTGACTCACTTCTCCCTTTCTTCCTAATTTCACTTTTCTTCCTCTTTCCTGGCCATTGGCAAAATGGTGCTGTGCCAAGCAAGCACACGGACATACCTTAAGTATATGTACATTTTGAGTTGTGTGTGTGAGCTTCCCTGCTCAGGGCTTTTTCGGTGTGCAGTAGTCAGTCGTGGCATGCTCACATCAGCAAAACTAGCAGACTTTTAGAGATTGCCGCTCTACTACGTAACTATAGATGTGAATATATGGTCCTCCATCAGGGAAACGTCTTCTGCCTCACGCTACTCGATTCATTTACCATGTTTTCTCTATAAATAAGGACCTCTTCAAGAGGACGTCTCCATCCATTTTAATAATGCCGGGCTTTTTGTGCGATGCAAACCAGCATCGAATGAACAACTTTCATGACAGTTCAAAATAGTCTGAGCTCAATTTGAGAGCAGCCCTCATTGTCAGATTTTTCTCCTCGACAGTGCAGAGATGATTCCTGATGAAGAGGAGAGAGAGAGAGAGAGAGAGAGAGTGAAATAGCAGAGACTCTCAATTTTCGGGATCGTGTCCGCGGCGAACATTTCCTGCCAGCCATTCAATCATGCTACGCCCTTTGAAGAGAGCACAATGCGTACAGTTCGACTTGAGTCGAAATAATTATCAAATGCTCAGGATGGTGAATTTCAAAGATTTCAAAATATGAGTTGAGCGTCCACGCCCTTCCCGAAGCATGTACATGGTTCAAACTTTATGAAGAAAAAAAAACTCATTTTTAAAGGACTGCTGATTGCTATCTGTTTCTTTTACTTTGGCTTCTTCCGGACTTGTATGTATTTTCCTGGGGAATCAATGTGCTCCATCAAGAAACGAAACAAGAAAATAAAAGCAGACAAAAGGAGAAGATTACGGTGCGTGACGAAGTCTAAAGACATGATGTTTTTGTCGACGCTGCAAAAACTTCTTTTTCCTTTCTTTTCCCGAGAAAATAGGAGAGAGAGAGAGCGAGTAGTGTGAGCGGAGCGGATGAAAGTGAAAGTAAACATGTAGAGAGCTGATATTGTATAGGAGCTTGGAATACCTCAAGCCTACAGATATTTTGAGTGTGCCATTTTACTGTCTATTTTGCTTCCTTCAAATGACGTTTACTGCTTCGTATCTTCATTCGAGGCTTACTGTCTTAAACATTAAATGTTCCTTTAGATTTGACTGACTTCCCTGCTCAAGAGTGACAGTGGATGTTTCCATTTTCAGCTAAAAATGGAGTTATTGTGCATGTCACAGATGTTACGGTGATTAAATGTTCCTTACTGCTTCGAGGACTCATCAGCTCATTCAACCTTACCTTGGAAACACTTAGCTAAAAGCCTCTACCAGTCCATTCATACGCTTTAATATTTTGGCTTAAAACGACTTTCTCGTGCTTTCAAGCCAACATCATATCGCGAAGCCCCAGTTCACCTCTTACATTGATTCACCAAAAATTTATCTCTATCGATTAAATTACAATTTCTTACGTACGCTTGAAAAGCAAAAGTAGGGGAAAGAAGCGACTTACCTCACAAATTGAGTTTGACAACACGTATCCTGCAGAAGGCTTCGATTTCTTCAGAATTTACTTTCGCCTGACGAACATTTTTCTTGGTTCGATATTACTCNCAGAAGGCTTCGATTTCTTCAGAATTTACTTTCGCCTGACGAACATTTTTCTTGGTTCGATATTACTCCGAGTAGACGTCTGCTTGCACGGACTCACGTAATAGCTGACACGTATCCTTTACTTAATGAGTGGACATAATGAACTGATTGTTGATAGTCGCTACAATTAACCACTTATACTTTTTGAAACTTACACTGCCACTAGATCAATAGTAAGTATTTATGAACTAAATGAACAGTTTTAACCACTGCTTTGACCCGTGAATCCAAACTGTTTTTGATTAGTTACAGAGCCTTAACATTTGTAAAAGATTTTGATGGAACTATATATTTAAATATTCCTATTACACGACTAATTATGATTAATTAGTTCAAGAGTGCGTTGAAAACTTCACAATAACTCAAAAATTGCCTTGAATCATGCAACTAGAATAAGAAAAAGTACATTGAAAGATTTTTTTTCAACTGTCTTCAATCCAAGTGCAAATGTTTTCTCTTAAACCGAGTTTTCAAAACGCTCGACGAGTTTATTCGTCGACTAAATTTGCTTCCGTTCACGTCGGGAAGTTTATGGGTGTTCCTAAAATACATATAAATTCGTACTAACGTTAAATATCGATTAAGTATTCAAATTGTCATTATCGTATTTTTGCAAAATTTTATTGCTGTATTGAAACCAGTCAACAGGTTGACAAGATTATCAGAAAGCGCCACTTTGCTGATTCTATTCGGCAAATCAGAAATAGAGCAAAATTTGGGGGAGCGTAAGCACATTAAACTTTGAAATGGGATTAAAGCTCTTCCATCTGAACGATCGGAAGCTCGGCAGAGAGTTTGCCTTTTGCTTTGTAGTCCTTTCAGTGGCAATTCAAAGCGTACAATTGAGTTTGTACATTGTGACTCAAAATGCCATAATCTTTGCTGACATTGGAACAAAGTCAGCACTGGGTGGCTGCCTTTGTTCACATAAAGCATATCTCCAGAGTAGCTACATACGTTCTCATGAATGACCGTGTTTTACCACATTCTAGTTATGCATATGTATATTATAACAGTTGAGAAGCCACTTTAAATTGCTGTACATTTTTGGATTATTTACGGGCGACGCAAATATTTATAACAAATTCCGTGAACCTAAATGTTTTAAAGATTGGCAAGCAAGTATGTACATATGTAGCTCCGTTTTTCTCAATTAAATGTACAATGAAATCTTTGCCAGTGAAATCGTTTTCGTTCATAACAAATCGTTTTACATGTTTTACTTGTTCTAAAAAGATTGCTCGCTGGAAAAACCGGCTTGCATAAAAAAGGTTCTATTGGTTCTACTGTGGCAAGCAGCAGACCGATTTTGTAAGTGTAAGTAATGAGAATTGTCGGAAATAAGTAGATACAAGGACATAAAATATAGGAATGGAAGCACAATGCATATGGGTAAATTAATAAAATGAAAACATATTTCTGCACAAGATACTTAAGTTCCGGTTCAAAAGTTTATATCATTTTTGTAGGAAGTCATTGACCTGTTTTTGACTTCCACTTCAGCCACCGCATTTCGTCAGAAAGTTTTTTTTCGTACTTTCTGCATAAGATAGTAATTTTGAGAAGAGAAACTGCTCTCAATGTTTGCAAGATACTCTGCTAAAATAAGAATAACAAATTTCTTTTTTACAAGGGGAGTACGAATACGAATTCAATCTTTCTTGCTCTCTCTTCATTTCCAGGATAAACATGCTCTCGTGTGCTGGCTTAAAGTCGTTTTAGATACAAGTTGAGATAAGGAAACAAGACCTGATAAGGCTTGATCTCGGATACATGATACTTTTTCCCTCCGCCTAGATACATACGCACGCATGTATGTATATTTATATCTTGGATAAAATTTAAATTCGAAACTGCAAACTTTTTTCCTCTCCTTTCTCGAATTGCAAAAAAAGAAGCTGAAAGCTCCACCTTAAGAATATCAATGACATGAGGTAGGGTAAAGAATACGAAGAAGAAGACTTACTCTCTCAAAATAAAATGAGATTGTTGAAGTTAGCAGTTTATCGAAGTGGAAGTACTCCCTCTCTTTTTCTCTCTTTTAGTGAACGGTCACAGGAAAAAGAAAATATTTGACTTTCAGAGATGTTTTCATTTTTCCTCATCAACTTTCACTGTGAATACACGGAGTCAATGCCTCACAAACTGTATTGGCACATGCCGCTTTATTTCACCGAGTGTACATACTTTAAAAAACTTGGATGAGATTGTCTTTACGAACTAATTAAATTCAAAGGTTTTGACAGTCAACACTGCTGCGCAAGTATATAAGTATCTGACTGATCACCACCAACAAACTTATATTCTAATATGTGAATATGGAATTATTTTTAGTTGAGTAAAAGTCGAGATCAAAAGTGTTTCCTTTGCTCAAAAGTCAAAAATTGCTCCTTGTAGAGTTGAACCTTCAAGAAATCCTCACAAATGGAATCGTTTGTAGATTGAGAAACGATGAGAAAGTGGAGTAATATATATCAAAAAGTGTCTTTAGTCAACTTTTTGAATGACTGAGTGAGTGGAGTGCGTGCATACGTGTGCCGACAGAAAGACGGTTCGTCGGCAACTGGAGTTGAAGGCTCAAGAGCCGTCGGAGAAAGTTTCCCGTAGAAAGCACAATGGTTATGGCCCTTGTGTGATACAACTCGTTTAAAGTGCAACGGCCGAATATTTTAGTATTTCTATGCTTTCCTTGCAACCACAGGAACGGTTTCACTCTTTCTCCGAGCCGGAAAACTTTCTTTCGGTTACTTTTGTTTCACGACATTATAATTGAAAATGTGTAATTGGTGCAGACACACAAATTAAAATTGGGAACCAGGGAAAATCATCGCGACCAAAAACTTTCGTTCTCAGTTCAAAATGCACAAAGGTAATTCCAAAACACAATCTAATTTAAACCGTTAAAACTTTATTGTTTTGCAGTAGTGGCACGAAGAGTCCATTAGCTCAGCAAGACTATTATCAACGGCACTGATATTTCTTCAATTTTTCTGCAAAGTTGGCAAAATCACTTGAATGTTGAAACGAGCTGAAGGATATAAAACATTATTGGCTCTTTCTCCATCAGCCAGTGTCTCTTTGTGTGTGTAGCTCTTCTCAGAGATGTGGAGACAGCAATGCCAGAGTCACGAACTACATCGCTGGTAGTCATCCACAACGGAGGAAGAAGAAGCTCTCGCTCTTTCCCCCAAAAAACTCTTGCTGGATGCGTGTGTGTGCTCTGAGCAAACGAAACGATGAGGCCGATCAGAAAGTTCTCTTTTTTTTTACTCCAGCACAGCTACACATCTCTCACTTCTACATATATGTACCAGTAGCATGCTGGTGCACTTGTGACTCCAAAGGAAAATAGCGTTAGACTTTAAAAAAAGTGTAGAGCAACGTTAGGCAGAGAGATAGAGAGAGCGGAAGCTGCAAAAAGGCACCACCACCGAAACCATCACCGTCCTTTCATGCTTCCATATTCAACCCCCTGCCTCTTGAAATAGGTTCAGAAACCCTTCTCATACATTCTCATGCACACAAGAGAAGATGTGTCTACATGCACACGCTCTTTCTCCTTCTCTCTTCATCCATCCAACTTCTGTACGGGAAAAAGGTATACAGGCAAAAGTTGTTGGGCTCTTTGAAACACACAAGCTTATTTCTTTTTAGTAAGTGATAGTAGCAACACAGCCCTTATACTTTCACTCCTTACTTTACTGGCCTACGTATTAGCGCAACACACATACACAAGTTGGAATATACATATTATGTGCCTTTATATAATATGTGTAGGGATATGCTTACGAAGGTATTTCTCTTTTCCTCACAAAAGTTACAGTTAGTCCGGTGATGATTCCCGCTGCTATCTGATGGCCAAATGGTAGTTGAACATGGGCTTGCACCATGATACCGCTCAGACTTTTAGGGAAAAGTTACAGACTGCTCTCTGAGACTCCAACTCCTGCTCTCTTGTTCATACGGAGTGGCCTTAACTATTGTTTGGAAAAAGGGCCTCGGCCAACTTTTTTTTTCCATTTCACTTTTGTTGGAATCCTTCAGCGCGCACCGTATTAAAAAGGGAGATGCCGTATTAAGCCCATGTGGCATAAGAAGTTGCATGGGGAGCCACAGCTACTAAAGCACCCGACACAAGAAAACACTGTAAGCTCCCTGCTCGCAACGCTGGACTTCAATTGTTTTAGTATTTTCTCCGATGCAGACACGTCCACCCTTCGTGAACTGATCGGCAAAGCTTTGCCGCTCCGACTTTACTTAAATATCCGACATTGATCTCGAAGATTTGCACATGGAGAAAGTGTGCAAATAGGAACGATGTCGATTCGCAGAGGAATATGAATCTGCAATTTATTGTTCAATGATCTCGCTCACCCTAGGAATGGAATTTCCTTTTCCAGCTCTAACGTCCACACACACACATACACAAACAGACACATGCTGGTGAGGCAATATACTGGGCCAGTCTCCCGATAAAACCTATTTTCTGGAGTGTTTGTGCGTGAACTGAGCAGCATCGTCTTTATCGTATCACTCAAAATATCCTTAAAACGAACGTGGCACAAACTTTGCTCTACAAAAATCCTCCAGAATAAAACGCTTTTTTGCTTATGCTGCACACAAGGAGCGAAAGAAAAATGCTATCACGTTATTTTCGCAGACAAACAAACACATTCAACGAAAAAGGATGCTGTACTTACATACTTTCACACTGTTAGTCTGTGAACAAAATTTAACGTGTAATAGGAAAATACTATTCTTTTCACTCTGAATTTTACATGTGGAGAACAGTTCATCAAGATGTACACAAGAAAGACTCTGCAAAATCCTATTTTCGTCTTATCCACTCCTATACGCTTTCACGTAGGTAAGCCGTTCCTTCTCCTCGTTTCAGTTGTTCCGTTGAAAAAGCTCTTTTTTGTGTAAAAGTGGTGCAGTGTTGTCACCAAAAAATGAAACTTGCCCAAATGGTCGAATGCAAATATGCAACGAGGCATGATCCTAGCTGTGACAGTAAGCGACAATGGGAACACTTAACGCTTCTCTCTTTATCTCCTTTTCTGCACCTTCTCAGCATTCTACAAAGCCTTATTGTTATTCTGTAAAAAAAAAGTTTTCTTTCGGAAAAGAATGCTCTTTTTTAATTTTTGCTAACTTTCAATTGAGTTGCTAAGTAAAAGACGCGGGGCTGGAAAAGGCAAAACTTTTTTTCTGGTCAATAAGCCAGTTCCATGGAACTTTTCCTTTTTCTTGATTACGTTTAATATGTATACTTCTCGCCTAACGAAAATATGGAGCATGGAAACAAGAAAAACAAGAAAGTCAGCTACACGCTCCACATCCTACAAATAGATCCCAAATACTTTTTTTCCTTTTTCCTTCTCTCTAAATGTTTAAACAAATATTTGAAAATTTCAGGGTGGAAATACGCCAACAGCTAAACTTTTTGTTTTTTCCCTTCAAATTTCATACGTTTTTTTGGAGAATGTCAACGCTCGAGAGAATAACTGATAATAGGTTTGTGTATGTGTCTAACCAGGTACAGGCAAAAAAGGAAACAATCTTTTCTTGTAACTACGAGCAGCTTGCGGCTCGTGTCTTTTTTCCACTGGTGCGAGAGGAATAATAAATGGAGCGATGAATTCCACGCACTTCTCGAGACAGTACACACTTGGAAATGCAACACTTTTAAATTAAATTTATAGTTTTGACAAAAAAATGACGTGCCTCACATGAAATCCCAAAATCGTCTTTGCAAAACTCAGTTTAAAAGGCAATTCAGCCATTCTGCGATGTCTTTCCGTACAACTGTAATCTCATCAGAAAAAAATTGATAAAAATATTTACTCGAGTTGATCCCAGGAATGCTAAATGTGAGAAATAAATAAAGTTTGATAATTCTAAGTATTTTTACACCAGCAGAATCTTCTCAACGCTAGGAGATCGACTCATCTATTCATTGCATCAGGCTTACTTTCTGCTACATGAAAAATTCACCGAGGACAGATTGCAGTTTGGCAG